>APFE031524223.1:7454-116743 GCA_000404065.3 Pinus taeda
ACTCCTCTTCAAATACTAGCACAATACATTTATATTGTTTTTTCTCATCAAAATTATTAATTACATTCCATACCCCATGTTAACTACTTCAAATAAAATACATTATCTAACCATTTACATTCTCACACCAAATTCCATGGGAAAAAAATCTTGATAATTTCCCATGGTTTTTCCTTTTTACTCTCAACACTAAAAAATGGATAGCCAAATACCTACAATCAATCAAACACATGCTACAAGGTTGACTTCAACGCCAACGAAACCCTAGCTCTATTGATTCAATCCCCCTCGTCAGTAGTGATCTTATTTCCAATAAGTGTTATCAGAGCCAAAGGTCACAAGTTCGACTCGCACCTGGCTCATACTAGTGGGGAGATTGATGGACATTAGATAAACCAGTGATGCCCGCGCATTTCGTGACATGTGTTTAACTTACTCTAGTGGATCCATTAACTCTAGTGATGTGTCTGCTTACTAAAACCTGTGCATTTTAGTCTAATGACAATCGTGATTCCAACAATATATATAAATTTTTTTGTTATTAATATCCCTTAAAATTTTACATGTTTGTCTATACACACACACACACACACATTTGATTATTTTTGTTGAAATATACAAGTCAACTTCATATTAAAAATTGCAGGAATTACAAATCTCTCTCATACCTTGAATTAGAAATAATCTATTAATGGAATAAAAACTCCTCTCTCTCTCTCTCTCTCTCTCTCTCTATGTATATAGATAAACTTTTATTCAATATGAATATTAAAATATTTGATTCTTTGGTCACATTAACCTTTTTTGGCTAGTAAAATTTTTAAAATATTATATATCAACTGCATATTAAAAATGTAATGACATTTTTGTTATAAAGAAAAGTGAGAATATAGCCCCAATGATTAGCTCAATTGGTCGAATTGCCATCACTAAAGGCTAAAAATGCGAAAAATGGGAAACACTTTTTTGGAATTAGGGTTTTATGGTCAATAAGTGTTGGGAGAACTAATATCCATAGAAAAATTATTAAAAAATAGTATGGATTGCATGTAAAACTATACAAGTTTCTATCCAAAACAAAAATTAAAGAAAAATGATTGCTAACTATGAAAATTGATAGATGCCTAAAAAATGAAAGTGTCAAAAAATAAGGAAAAGTGTTACCCAAATTCAGTTTTTCATCCTAAAGCACCTCACTAATAGGAGGTTATGAGTTCAATTCTCCTTGATGCCCTCAAGGTTAGGATTTGGTAATAAGTCAAGTGGATGTGATCCTTTCAGGTTGATCTTCCCAGATATTTCCTCAAAAAAAAAGTAGAAGAAGAAGTAGAAGTAGAAGAAGAGAAAAATGAAATATAGGGAAAATTATTAATTTAAATTTCTTTATTTTTCTCTATATAAATTGATATATAAATTTTTAGTGTATCTTCAATTTTGATCAATGTGGGTCTCACTAGAAGTATGCATAATGGGTACTTGTTTCATGTGAAATATAATTTCACATCCAACTAGTGTCTACATTTGAAATTTGAGAAAAAATATAACGACATAAGCCAAAAATACAATAAAGAAAAGGTAGTTTTCTTCTTTTCGCTCCAAAATATTTACGTGTATCTTTTCTAAACTTTAAAATATTTTGATTGGTTTATATATTGTGCACATGAAATTTTCATGTGCCCTTTTAAGCTAAAATTTAATTTATTGGGGATTTACCTTCTCATAATTTCATACTAGATTGAATTTTGACTTTCTCTAGAGACTCATTTAGAGAGGACAACGAGTTAGATCTATTTTCAGATCTCGAGATCTCGTCATGATTTGAGATACCTCTGGGTCTCAAATTTATGTTTCTCTCGGGGATTTTTCTTGAGACGGGATTTCTTCAAATGTTTACTTAGTATTCAACAGGAAATCCCTAATAAGATGTATGTATCTAAAGGAGACTTGTTCATAATCTAGAGACTCCTTCCAAATGTTATCCTAATACTACATATCTAGGGATGTTGGAAGAAATTTTGATATATACATATAAAAAATATTTTGACAAAGTTGTTGATGAAAATGTTTTGATATACGATTATGTTATTTTATGGAGATATTTTATTTATGTGTGAAACTTTTTGTTTTTGTTTTTAATATATTTTGGTTCTAATATTACTTATTAGTTCAACATAAAATTAATCACATTATATCATATAAATAATATTATTTTTCATCCTATTTTTCAACTCCATATTAAGTAGTGAAGGAATTATATATCTCCCTCATACTAAATGGTAATTTATTTCATTTTGAATTTAATTAATTTATCAATCTATAAAAAAATGATGTAAAATTAAGGTGAAAATTTGAGTATTTTTTAGGGCTTGCATTAATATTTTTTTTTTTTTTTAGCATTTTTAAATTTGTTAATGTAACTATTGTTTTATTGTCTTTAATTATAAAATTTTGTAACAATATTTCCCTCATTGCAGTGCCCTAGCAAGATAAGGTGAAGGCGTAAATTTTTTCTACTAGAAACAATAGAGTGTCTGAGAGAGGTCTAATTGGGCCATTATGCTATAGAGGAATGAGGAAGCTAGATCATGCATGAGTGTCGTTGCATATTTTTTTATTTTCTCTCAATTTATTTACATTATTCTCTTATACATCATAAGCAGAAACAATTTTTCAAGTAATGGTTGTAATATTATGTAATCTTGTTACAAAAAAAACAAATGCACAATAGACTTGTTCTAATTGTTTCTTTACTTTTCCTTTAATTTTTTAATCAAAAATTGATTTCTTTGAAATCCATGAAACTTTTGTGTCTTCTTGATTATTATGTGAATATTTAACATTGAAGACTTACCCAATTGGTCGAGTTCCTGTAGCTAAAGCATCTCGCTAATGACATATTACGAGGTCAATTCTCTTCGACACCGTGAGGGTTAGACTTTGCTAATTAAGCCACTCGGATGTGATCCCTTTGGGTGGATACCCTTAGGGTTAGGGATGTGATCTCTTCTATAGAACGATATCCCTTAAAACAATCCTAGAGGAAAAACAAGTTGCAAATCGGTTTGACTATAGTTTCAACCAACCTTAGAAAGAGTCTTGGTTTCCATACTATTTTTTTTGTACATTAAGTACGTAGTCATGGCCATACTTTGATGGAAAAATTATTAGCTTTTATGAAAATCATAAGATGTAGTGTATTCTCTTTAATTTTAAAATTATAAGTTATATAATACTTTGAATTTGCTTTATCTCTCTTTACAATTCTTTAAAAATATTGCAATCCCATATTTAAAACCATATAAAATTTATATAATGAACAAAAACAAATTAAAAAGAGCAGATATTTTTTATAAATATATATTTCAATTTAATAATGTATTAATTTATAACTATTTTAAATTTAAAATAACCTTAATCTTTTAATGACTATCCTAAATAATTTTAAAATTTAATTATTAATTTTTATAATTAATATCAAAAATAAAAACTATACTAAAATAAAAGTTATGTACCATTTGTAATTAATGAAGACAAATTATGAATCATTGATAAACATGAACTCAAAAGCTTGTAATACACTTCCTGAACTAAAATGAACTCAAAAGCGTGCAAGACAGTTTCCAAAACTAAAATTTATGTAGTTGAACAGACTCAAAACGATTTCAAAATGTTAGGGAACTCAAAAGCGTGTAAGACAGTTTCCAAAACTAAAATGTATGTTGTTGAACCGACAAAAAACGATTTCAGAGTTACGAAAACCAAACATTGTTAGACATTGTGATGAAGCTAAAGTTTAGGTAGTTGAACATGCTTATTTCTACAACTTCAGAATGTAAAGAACTAATGTAAATATTTTAGAAAAAATTCATTTTTAATCCAGTGACTATTATATTCTAAGAATATTTGCTGTGAACAAA
The DNA here is from genome assembly GCA_000404065.3 of Pinus taeda. Classification (NCBI taxonomy): domain Eukaryota; kingdom Viridiplantae; phylum Streptophyta; class Pinopsida; order Pinales; family Pinaceae; genus Pinus; species Pinus taeda. The sequence continues at coordinate 11,372 of APFE031524223.1, forward strand.
ATATGCAAATTCTTCCTACGATTTAATGAGAAAATAAAGGAACTGCCCAAGTCTGTCGTATGTGCAATGAATGATGTTTGCGTTTTTTTTAATGTTTTCTTGTGATCCAATTTTTCAAGTACTGTCATTATAATAATGTTGCGATGATATTTTATGTTAATTGGTTTATCGATGTTGCGATGATATTTTATGTTAATTGGTTAATATGTCGTTATTGCAGGTGTTTTTCGTTGCAGGTGTTTTGATATCGAATTTGGGTGGATGGGGCAACGTTCACTTGTTTTTTAAAATTTAATTGAATGGGGCGGATTCAATCCAGTCAAATATGCTTTCGTCTGAATCGTAGATCCATGGTTGTGGCGAGAGAGAGCTACGCAGAATGAAGCGATGAAAAAACAATTATTTAATAATTATGCGCAAATTCGGTTGGCCGTCCCAGGGAGCTGTGATTTAATTTTGGCTTCTTATTTGTTTCATCTTTTAGTGATTTTACTACTAAGCTTATTGGATCATTTATATATATATATATATTCATTTTAAATCTGTAACTTCTGAACAGGAAACAAGTTTCATTTTGTAGTAATGTGATTTTACTATTAAGTTTAGAGATTTTTCCTAGGAAGAAATACATATTCTTAACCATTCAACCTATAACATATGTCTATTAATCAGTGAGCCCTTCCAAAAGAAACATCAGTTCCACATTGTTTGGAAGGTTGTTTATGGCATGTGCTCGGCTCAATGTGCAGAACCTATTTAGATCCAGACGTTCGACCTGTGGTCTCTGCAGAGGCGGGGAGTGGTTTTGCCTGAGCAGTCTCATGCCTCTACCCCGGTACTTCATGGCGATTGCTGGCGACAGGATTTGCATAATTTAAATAAAGCTGCCAGAGAGCGTCCACTTCTGGAGGTCACGCCGACCTCGGAATGCAAGATATCACCAGAGGAAAGGGGGAGACTAATGAGGTTCGTGCACATCGATGAGCTCATAAAATCACTAGCATTTCCAACAAACAGTTATTGCACATTTGTATGGATTCCGCGGAAGAGGAGAATGATAAAGAGACCACTAACATTGAAGATTTCCCCTTCACTGGATAGGATTTCTCCCACCCTTATATTTTTTGAATTTTTGATGCTATGTAGAGTTTATTGAAGTGCTTGCTTTTATCTTTTTACAAATTCTGTCACATAATACTATTTTTAACATACAGATGCTGATACAACAAAGTTTATTTTTGATATGGATTGATGGGAACGTGATAGGAAGCACTGCATCTCCGTGGAAGGAACACTGCAACTGGAATTTGGAAGCTTGGCATTGGGCTTAACAGTGTCCTCTGCTAGGATTGACTTTGACAACTCACAAAATTTCGTACTTGTTATATCTGTTTTTCCTCTCCTGCTTAGATGGTGAATTACCTGAACAATATTTTTTTGCTGAGTGGAAAACTTTACCAAAGAATTGTGAGGTAGACGAAGTTGTTGAAAACCACTGGTTACTCAAGTGGGCTTTTGTTGTTTCTTTCTTGATGCTGTAAAGTCATTGTTTGGACAACAACATCTTCATCTAAATATTGCTATTTATCTGCAATGCAAGAATGTTTTGTTGCAGGGATCATGTATCTATGACATCTTTTATTATGCTTTTGTTGTTTCTTTCTTGATGATGTACAATCATTGTCTGGACAACAACATCTTCATCCAAATATTGCTACTTATCTGCAATGCAATACTGTTTTGTTGCTGGGATCATGTATCTATGACATCTTTTATTAAATTGTTTCTCGAATGCAACTTGCACATACTTGTTTTTTCTATGTGTAATCTTGTATAATTTAAAAATAATCAATATTATTTTTGTATTAATGGAGAAATGGTTACATAGTTGTAATGTATCTCCTTAGTTTAGTATTTGTCTATGACATCTTTTATTAAATTGTTTCTCGAATGCAACTTGCACATACTTGTTTTTTCTATGTGTAATCTTGTATAATTTAAAAATAATCAATATTATTTTTGTATTAATGGAGAAATGGTTACATAGTTGTAATGTATCTCCTTAGTTTAGTATTTGTTCCTAGAGTTTAGGAGTTTTTTCACAACTATCTAATTTCTAGTGATGTATTTAATATTGTAATATTCATTTGATGTGTAGTAGAGTGAAAGGAGAGAGAGTCTCTTCTTTGGTTGACTGTAGTCTCCAGGTGTTCTACACACCTGACAGCTGCAACTCTTTCATTTAATTCAAAGTTGGATTTTTATCTTAGTATTAGAGCTTAGGGTAGAAGTAGACTTAAATTTATTTTTTCTCTTAGGGATGCATCATTAAATTACATATTTGTAGTGGCAGGAAAGCATGTAAATGTATCTGTATGATTAGGTGGAGCTGCAGTAACACCTGGAGCGAAGGGTCTCACATGACTGATCATCTCTGAGCCGAAGAAAGGGTTGGCTCGGACTTAGTGCGCGGCCTGGAATGCAGAAGCAGATTGGCGCGACTTTTCTTGTGAACAGATGCGCCCATTGGTGCGGGTTTGACACTTATAAGTGCGCTAGAGAAAAAGCAACTGAATTGGTGCGGATCTGTGGCTGTTAAGCGAGCCAAAATCAGTGCACACCGTAAATTTTTCTTTTCTGTGATTGGCGTGGATCTCTCGTTGTGGAAAGTGCCTTTGACTAGAAAGAAGAGCCAACTTCTTTCTCTTTGAGAAATCTACAATCTTTTGCAGATTGGACCTTGCCCGGTCGTGGCACATGGAGATTTCTGCTTGGTGGCAGCAGATTTGATTTGCCTAGTGGTGGGAAAGTGAGGTTCCTTGATCCACTCGGTGGTAGCAGATCGGACCTGTGTGGTGGTGGCGAATTAGAGCTCCAAGATTTCCTCGGTGGTAGCAGATCAAATTGGCCCGGTGGTGGCGTAGTGCAGCTCCTCGATCTGTTCGGTGGAAGCAGATCGTCTTTGCCGGTGGTGGTGTGGTGGAGTTGTTCGTTGATCTGTTCGGTGGCAGCAGATCAGTTTTTCCTGGTGGTGGCACAGTGAAGTCCCTGATCTGTTCGGTGGTAGCAGATCGGACTTGCCCGGTGGTGGCACAGTGAAGTTCCTGATCTATTCGGTGGTAGCAGATCGGACTTGCCCGGTGGTAGCCAATTGAAGTTTCAGTTGGGAGAAATGAATAACAACATAGAATCATACCTCCACGATTCTAGCAAACTCGATGGAACAAATTTCTCCAACTGGAAATTTAAAATGCAAACTTTGCTGGAGAGTGCAAATGCATGGTTGATCGTCTTTGGAAATGAGCAGAGAACTGGAACACTGGCCCAAGAACAAGATTGGGATAAAATAGAAACGAAAGAAAAAGTCATATTGAAGATGTCTGTTAAAGACAATATTATCCTGCATATCACAGATTGCAAGTCGGCCACGGATATATGGACAACGATCAAGAAATTCTATGAGACACAGAATACAAATTGTGTTCTGGCACTCAAGGGAAAACCGTTTGCATTGAAGATGGAGGAGAATGAGTCCGTTGCTCGATTCATGGCCAGAGTTAAGGACCTGAGTGACAAATTAGGAGCTATTGGAGAAAAGGTGTCTGACTTAGATCTGGTCACACTCACATTGAACAGAATGACTGATGAATACCAGACGTTCATCACAAGACTGTCAGCAAGGGAGAAAGCCCCTTCATTTGATGACCTGACAGCGATTCTGCTCGAGGAGGAAGAGCAACGACATAATCTAAAAACTCAGAGAAATAACCTTGCCCTGATGGCGAAAAGGCGACAGTACAGAGGGAAGCAGCACCAAAACCAGCACCAACATGAGCACCAGCAACCGCAGTAGCAATAGAAAGGAGCCAATACATTTCAAAAGAAATCATTTAGAGGTATGACTGATAATTATGTTAAGAAATGTTTTTACTGTGAAAAGCCCGGTCATCAGATTAAAGAATGCTATAAGAGACAGGGGGATGAAAGAAGAATAAAACATAGGAGAAACTAGAGGTATTTTGCTGGAGAAGAGGAGGACCACAGCCATGATCTTCGACTATTCACAGTCGATTGTGCTCTTTCAGCATCAAAGGGAGATGAGGACGACATATGGTATGTCGACTCTCACACATCCTCACACATGACCGGTAAGAAGGACTGTTTTGGTTTTCTTGAAGAAACTGCATGTGGATCAAAAATTTATCTAGGAGATAACAGTGGGTATGAGATGAAAGGATATGGGGATATTCCTGTGAAGCTACCTAGTGGTTATATGAAGAATCTTAAAAATGTACTATATGTTCCAAGAATTAGGAAAATCTTGATCTCTCTCTCAATGATTACAGACCAGGACATGCAGGTGCAATTCTTTAACAATAATTGTGTCATTAAGGATAGCCAGATGGTAACAGTTGCAATGGGAGTGTGTGTGGGGAACTTGTATAGATTGGATGCAAAGAGTATGCCACAACAAGAAAAGGTTGCAGCTGGATCAACAGTAGAAAATCTCTCGCATCAGAGATTCGGACATCTCAATTTGCAAGACCTCATCTTACTTCAGAAGAAAGGTATGGTCGATGGACTCCCTGTTTTTCATAATGTGAAGTTGGAATGTGATGGATGTGCATTAGGGAAGATGCATAGAGAAGAGTTCCCTTTGCATGTCAACAGAAAGGGAAGAGACATTCTAGAACTAGTGCATACAGATATTTGTGGACCTATGCAAACTAGGTCTTTAGGTGGAGCGTATTACTTTCTGTTGTTTACAGATGATTGCACTAGGTTTTCATGGGTGTTTTTTTTAAGTAAAAAGAGTCAAGCCTTTCGATACTTTAAAGAGTTTAAATCTATGATAGAGAATCAAACAGGAAAGAGGATAAATATTCTCCACTCAGACCAAGGGGGAGAATACATGTTAGGAGAGTTCATGAACTTCTGCAAGCAGCATGGGATTATGCAGCAATTCACAGTGCCACACACTCCACAGCAAAATGGAGTAGCAGAATGAAAGAACAGAACTCTTATGGAGTGCGTGAGAAGTATGCTTCATGGTAAGGGTCTATTGAATGGTCTTTGGGCAGAGGCTATCAACATTGTTGTTTATTTAAAGAATAGGAGTCACACTAAATGTCTAGGCTTCAAAACCCCTTTTGAAGCATTATTTGGACTCAAGCCAGCAGTTAGTCATTTGAAAATTTTTGGGTCAAAAGCTTATGCTCATATACCAAAAGCAGATAGGAAGAAGTTAGACCCCAAAGCATTGAAATGTATATTTGTTGGATATGGCACTGAACATAAGGCATATAAGTTATATAATCCTGTGACTCACAAAGTCTTTGCAAGCAGGGATGTTACTTTTCATGAACAGGTTGAAGATAGAAAGGAAGATTCTAGCAGTGATAGCCATATTCCTTTGCTGATAGAAGTGAACAGTGAAGAAGATGAAGAGCAGAAGCAGGAGCAGAAACAAGAAGAAGTAGCAACAGATAGTGTAATAAGTGATGATGCAAGCCCGGAAAGCGCTGAAATAGATAGAGTTGAGGTAAGCCCTCTACCTAGAAGATCAGGTAGGAAGACTAGACTACCTGCCAGATTGAGAGACTATGCTTTAATGTCCAAAATTTTAAACATTGTAGAACCCGCAAACTATGAAGAAGCAAGTAAATCAGATGAATGGAGTGCTGCAATGCATGAGGAAATTGAATCAATATATAGAAACCATACTTGGGACTTAGTTGAGTTGCCTGAAGGAAAAACCCCTATAGGATGTAAGTGGCTGTATAAACCGAAGATATATGCAGATGGGACTGTAGAAAAATTCAAAGCTAGTCTGGTAGCAAAGGGTTACTCAAAGCAAGAAGGGATAGATTTCGATGACACCTTTGCCCCTATAGCTAAATTAAATACAATTAGAATACTAATTTCTTTAGCAAAAAAACATAAATGGAAGCTACACCAGCTAGATGTTAAGTTTGCATTTCTGAATGGTGAACTAAAAGAAGAAATCTATCTAGTACAACCTCCTGGTTTTGTGAAAAAGGGGCAGGAGCATTTAGTGTGTAAATTGCATAAGGCACTTTATGGTTTGAAGCAAGCACCGAGGTCATGGTATGAGAAAATTGATTCATTTTTTATAGAGCATGGTTTTCATAGGAGCCTCAATGATCCAAACCTGTATACCAAGTTAAATAAGCAGAGGCAGATTATTTTGATTTCTTTGTATGTGGTTGACATGATCATAACAGGAAATGCAAATAATTTGATCAAAGAAATCAAGTAGCAAATGTCACAAGTATTTGCAATGAAAGACCTTGGAGATCTTCATTATTGCCTAGGTTTGGAGGTATGGAGAGATTCTGGTAAAACTTTTCTTACCCAAGGGAATTATGCCAAAACCTTGTTGGAAAGATTCAGAATGGAGCAGTGAAAAACAGTAGCAACACCATTGCAACATAATCTCAAGTTAAGCAGTGATGATGGCACAAAACAGGTGGATGCCACTTTGTATAGACAGCTAGTGGGAAGTTTGATATATCTCACGACAACAAGACCTGATCTGGCATATTCTCAGGTTATTCTGATTCTGATTGGGCAGGTAACTTGGATGATAGAAGGTCAATCACAGGTTATGAATTTAGTACTGGATCTAGGGTTATTTCGTGGAGTAGCAAAAAACAAAGTACTGTAGCACTATCATCATGTGAAGCTGAGTACCAAGCATTGTGTGCAGCCACATGCGAAGCTATCTGGTTGAGGAGATTGCTCAGCGATGCAGGCGAATGACAGAAAGAATCTACGAGCATCAAAACTCACAACTAGAGCACAATCAAGCTTGCATACAATCCAGTGTTCCATAAAAATACCAAACATATTAACACTCAGTTTCACTTTGTTCGAGAAAAGATACAGTCTAAAGAAATATGTGTGGAGTATTGTAACACTTGTGATAATTTAGCTGATATTTTTACTAAGCCTCTAGGGCGAGTAAAGTTTGAATGATTTAGAGGGATGTTAGGAGTGCAGAATAACCCTTTCTCCATTAAGGGGGGAGTTAAAAATAATCAATATTATTTTTGTATTAAAGGAGACATGGTTACATAGTTGTAATGTATCTCCTTAGTTTAGGATTTGTTCCTAAAGTTTAGGAGTTTGTTCACAACTATATGATTTCTACTGATGTATTTAATATTGTAATATTCATTTGATGTGTAGTAGAGTGAATAGAGAGAGAGTCTCTACTTTGTTTGAGTGCAGTCTCCAGATGTTCTACACACTTGAGAGCTGCAACTCCATTTAATTTAAAGTCGGATTTTTATCTGTATATGGACTATAGACTAATATTTCCCTAAAATTTCAAGCATTATTATCGTATAGAAGATATGTATTTTTTTTTAACATTGCCAATATGGCATATGTTAGGAATATTTGAATTACAATATGTATATTTCAATTTCAATATCTGATATCAATATAATATTATGCTTTTTTAAGTACTGAAAAAAAGAATGACGAAAAAATTGCCAAATCAATTCATCATTCGTGGCATATTCTCGTGGTTGGAGATCGTTTCTAACTTCGGCCCGAAAAGACAAAAGATATGGGAGTTTATCTTAAAATCTCTGAAGCTTCTGTCGTTTGAAGATTTTTTTATTTTTTTAGGGTTTCTAGATTTTTTTTACTATTCTTGTTCTAGGAAGCCGACCTCCGGTTCCATAGTCTGTGTTTTGATGTATTTATGAAATAAACCTTTATACCTGAATATTTTTTGGAAAGGACTATGTATTGCATTGCAGGATCATTCTTGATAATGTGAATGCTATGATAAGTGATATAATTTGCAGAAACATCGTTTTAACCAATGACCTTTTAAATGTTTGAATGATCATATATCATTTTACCTCGATTTTTTTGAAAGAAGGTACTGGTTTCAATGTGTACTCGAACGGGTCTGTTGGACGGATAAAACTGTGTATTAAATGTAAACATAAATTATTTACCTGGCATCTTTATTTCCATTGCAAAATCCTATAAACACTTCTTTCAAATTTTCAAATGCTTCAAATTTTGAATTCAATACAATTTAATTGTCATCAAAATGTCAGCCACATGACTTTCAACTACAATTTGTACACTTCGAAAAATAATTTGTATGGACAACATTTTGCTTTTAGACTTTATAAAATCTCGTACATATAACCAGATCTCTTTTAAATGTATGATTTCCTACCAAGCCTGCAACGATTCATCGCGGAGATTTCCAAATCTGATGAATGCTTTAAAATTCGTGGGTTAATTTGAATGTTTCGTTTTATTACTGGAGTTATCAGACCTTTACAAATTTCGTTATTGCTTTAAAATTTATAATGTTTGGTTTTGTCATTGGAGTTGTCAGATCCTTCTGAATTTCGTGATTCCTTTAAAATACAAAATCTTTACAGCGAGTTGCTTTGACTGTTTAGTTTGTTGCTTAAATACATAATCTTTACAGCGAGTTGCTTTGACTGTTTAGTTTGTTGCGAGTACGGTGAGTTGATTTGAATTATTAGTTTCCTGCAGTTTCATTTCGTGTTCGCTGTAGAATGATAAATTATTTTAATTTAGGTTTAGTTATTACACTTTTAAGGATAATCTGAAAACTAATATATGAGCATAATGGAAAAACTAATAAATTTAAATTTATGTTTTGTTTAATTTTTAGGTTTCATCTATGTAGATTCTATTTTAGCTTTTTTATTTATAGTGTGCAGAAGAATTGTATATATCATTAAACATAGATTGATTATGGAAGAAAGTGTTTTTATTTAAATACTATATTACTAAATCTTTTAATGATAAGACTTTATTTTATTATTACTTTTAATTGCTTTTGATATTAAAATAATTAATCTATAATAATATTCAATGTATTTTATTATAACTTTTTTTTGAAAACATTATATATTTAATTAAAAATTAAATAAATAACGCGGTATATATTAAAAATATAAAAATTTATATGGCTTTTTATTATTGAAATTTAAATATTTATTTTTTTTTTTTCATAATTATACATAATAAAATAGGTAGCTTATTGGTCTCTTTTGTACATGATGTAAATGAATATGAATTGTTTGAAGATTCAATTTTTGCCTCTTGTTTTATTATAATTAATAATATAAATAATTAACATTAATAATTAATTATTTAATATTTAATTAATATTATTAAGTATTAATTATTTTTAATGGTTAAATTAATTTTATTACAATAATTGTAATTAGATTCATAATATTTATTGATAATAATTAGTAATTGATCAATTATTAATTATTAATAATTTAACCTTAAGACTTTTGATTATAAGTAAACTATTGTCAACCGTGGTCAACGATGCTTATTTTAGAGTTTATATTATTTATTTGAAAGTTAAATTACCTTGGGTTCATAACATTGACCCTTTGGGTTTTAGTATTAAACCCTTGGGTTTTAGTCTTAAACCCTTGGATTTATTAATCTAAGGGTTGATATTCTTAGGGTATACTATTGATCATAGGGTTTATAATATTAAACTTAGTGTTTAATAAAAATCCCTTGAGTTTATAATTGTGGTCAACAATGGTCCAACATCTCATTGTAATAAAGATCGTCTCAGTATGTAAATCAACCATTGTATCACGGTCAACCATGGTAGGCTATACTCAACCATCGTTAACCATGGTCAACCATGGTCAACAATTGTCAACCATCGTTAATCACGATCAACCATGGTCAACTATTGTCAACCATCATTAATCATGGTAAATCATGGTCAATCATCATCAACCCTTGTCAATCATGGTCAACCATTGTCAACCATGTTTATTTTACGATTTATAATATTTATCTCAAAGTTAACATACCTTGGCTTTACAATATTAATCCCTTGGGTTTATAAGATCAACCCTTTAGGTTTATTAATATAAGGGTTTATATTCCTAAGGTATAATATTAATGACAGGGTTTATCATATTAATCATAGGGTTTAATATAAAGCTCTTGCTTTTATAACACTAATTAACCATGGTCCAACTGTGGTTTATAACCATGCTTAACCATTGTCAACTATCGTAAACCATGGTCAACCATTGTTAACCATCATCAAACATCGTCAACCATGGTCGAAAATTGTCAACCATGGTCAACCATGGTGAACGTTATTTTAGGGTTAATATACATTGGGTTTATAATATTAAACCCTTGGGTTTAATGTCATATTGTGACAAAGATTATTTCCATATGATAATCAATCATTGTCAACTATGGTCAACCATGGTCCAACGTTCCATTGTGAAAAAGATTGTCCCGATATGAAAATCAACCATGGTTAACCATGTTTAGTTTAGGGTTTATAATATTTTTCTTAGGGTTTCCTTACCTTGGGTTGGAAATATTAATGCCTTGGGTTTAATATTATTCCCTTGGGTTTATTATTCCCTTACGTTTATAATATTAATATTTGGATTTAATATAACTCCTTAGGTTTATCAACTATTGTCCAATGTTGCCTTGTGACAAACATTGTCTCAATATGAAAATAAAGAATGGTAAACAATGGTCAACCATGTTTATTTTATGACTTATAATATTTATCTTAGTCTTTACATACATTGGTTAACTATGGTCAATCATGGTCCACCATCGTAAACCATGGTCCAACTTCGCATTCTAACAAAGATTCTCTCAATATCAACTTCAATCATGGTCAATCACTCTCAATCATGATCCAACATCACATTGAGAAAATGTTTGTCTTAATTTGAACATCAACCATGGTCAACTATCATCAACCATCATCAACCATGGTCCAACATTGCATCGTTCCCAATATTGTTTCAATATGAAATCAAACATGGTCAATCATGGTCAACTACGGTCCAACCTCACATTGTGACAAAAATCCTCTCAGTATGAAAATAAATCATGGTCAACCATGGTCCAACATCGTATTGTGAGAAATATTGTCTCAATATGAAAATCAACGATGATCAACCATGGTCCAATGTCTCATTGTGAGAAATATTGTCTCAATATAAAAATCAATCATGGTCAACCATGGTTAATCATGTTGAGTCATGGTCAATAACCACGGTCACATTGTGACAAAGATTTTCTAATGGTTCAATGTTACATTGTGACAACCATGGTCCAACACTGCATTCTGATAAAAATTGTTTCAAATGTGGTCAAACATGGTCAACCATGTTTCAATTAACTCATGGTCAAATCATCATCAAACCATGGTCAAACATGGTCAACCATGGTCCAATGTCGCATTGTGGCAAAGATTGTCTCAATATGAAAATCAACCATAGTCAATCATGGTAAACCGAGTTTGGTTTAGAGTTTACAATATTTATCTTAGGGTCTATATACCTTGGGTCTAGAATATTAATCCCTTGGGTTTAATATTATTCCCTTGGGTTTTTAGTATTAATCCATTGGGTTTATTTGTTCCTTGGGTTTATTAATCCAAGGGTTGATATTCCTACGGTATAATATTATTAATAGGGTTTACAATATTATTCCTAGGGTCTAATATAAATCTCTTGGGTTTATAATATAAAATCCTTAGGTTTATAATATAAAATCCTTAGGTTTATTAATCCCTTGGTTTTTTAGCATTAATCCCTTAAGCTTATTAATCTCTTAGGTTTATAATAATCCCAATATGGGTTTGTGACAAATATTTTCTCAATATGAAAAGCAATCATGGTCAATTGTGGTTAACCATGGTCAACTATAGTTAACCATGGTTAACCTTTGTAAATCATGGCCAACACTAGTCAGACATAATGGACCACAGTTAATAATGTTGTACCATGGTCCAACACAACATTGTGACGAAGATTGTCTCATTATCAATATCCACTACGGTCAACCATGGTCCAACATTGTATTATCAAAAATATTTTCTCAATATGAAAATCAATCATGGTCAACCGTGGTCACATTGTGACAAATATTATCTCATGGTCCAATGCCACATTTCAACAAAAATGGTCCAATGTTGCATTGTGGCAAAGATTGTCTTAATATGAAAATAAACCGTGGGTAACCATGGTCAATCATGGCCCACCATCGTCAACCATGGTCCAACATCACATTCTAACAAATATTATCTCAATATGAAAATCAATCATGGTCAATCATGGTCCAATGCCACATTGCGACAAAGATTGTCTCAATACAAACAGTAACCATGGTTAATAACCATGGTCCAAAATCGCATTATGACAAATATTGTCTCAATATGAAAATAAACCATGGTCAACTACAGTACAATGTCACATTGTGACCAAAATTCTCTCAATATGAAAATCAATATAGTCAACCTTGCTCCAACATCACATTGTGACAAAGAATCTCTGAATATGAAAATCAATGATGGCCATCAATGGTCCAATGTGAGATTGTGACAAATATTGTCTCAATATGAAAATCAACCATGGAAAACCATGGCTAATCATCGTTAGTCATGGTCAATAACAATGGTTACACTGTGACAAAGATTGTCTAATGGTCCAATGTCACATTGTGACAAGCATGGTCTAACGTTGCTTTATGGCAAAGATTGTCTGAATATAAAAGTCAACCATGGTTAACCATTGTCAATCATGGCCATCGATGTCAATAACCATGGTCATCCATGGTCAACCATGGTCTAACATTGCATTGTGACAAATATTGACTCAATATGAAAATCAGCCATGGTCAACCATGGTCAATCATGGTTAGCCAAGGTCCAATGTCACATTGTCACAAAAATTCTCTCAATATGAAAATCAATCATGGTTAACTATGGTCCAACATCGCATTGTGATAGATTTTCTCAATATGAAAATAAAACATTGTCGACCATAGTTAATTATGGTTAACCATGGTCAATAACTTTGCTTGCATTGTGGTAAAGATTGTCAAATGGTCCAATCCCACATTGTGGCAATCGTGGTCATCCATGGTGAATCATGGTCTAACATCGTTTTTTGACAAACATTGTCTCAATATGCAAATCACCTATGGTCCAATGCCACATTGTAAAAAAAACTCTCTCAATATGAAAATCAATCATGGTTAACTATGGTCCAACATTGCATTATGAGAAAGAATGTCTCAATATGAAAATCAACCATGTTTATTTTAAGGTTTATAATACTTATCGTAGAGTTTATATTCTATGGGTTTACAATATTAATCCCTTGGTTTTTTAGTATTAATCCCTTGTGTTTATTAGTGCCTTAGGTTTATAATATCAATCTCTTGGGTTTATTAATCTAAGGATTCATATTCTAAGACTATAATATTATTGATAGATTGTCTAATATTAATCATAGGGTTTAACATAAATACTTTGTCTCTATATTCCTTTGGATTTGAAATATAAATTCCTTGGGTTTTTTAAGTTTATAATATTAATAATCACTTACATTTATAATATTAATCTCTTGGATTATCAATATCAATCCCTTGGGCTTTTAATATTAATCCATTGGGTTTATTAATCCCTTAGCTTTATAATAATAATCCCCTCTTCTTATTAATATTAGGTTTTATATTCCTATGATTTAATATTAATGCTAGGTTTCAATGTTATTCCTTTGGGTTTATAGTTGCTTGGGTTTTATAATATTTATCTTAAGATTAATATCCCATGGGTTTATAATATTAATTCCTTGGGTCTATGAAAACTATTTTCTCAATATGGAACCAATCATGGTCAACCATGGTCAACATGGTTAATCATTGTCAAAATTGGTCAAACATGGTCGACCATGGTCAATTATGATCTATTGTTGTCCAATATTATCTCAAATATTGGGACAAAGATTCTCTTAGTATGAAAATAAATGATGGTGAACCATTGTCAACCATGTTTTGTTTAAGGTTTATAATATTTTTCTTAGGATTTATATACCTTAGGCTTAAAATATTAATCCCTTGGGTTAAACCCTTAGCTTTAATAGTTCCTTGGGTTTATTATTCTAAGGGTTCCTATTCCTAGAGTTTTATATTAATTATAGGGTTTATAATATAAATTACTTCGGTTTATAATATTAGAAATCACTTACGTCTATGTCCACGGGGTCTTGGATAGACGGTGATTGGGTGGTTTGTTAAGACACCCCTTAATGTGAAGTCATTGGTTCAATTCCATGCATTGATCGGGGTGATATATTGGACATGATGAAAATGTAGTCTCCTCAAGCTTACAAAAAAATAAAATCACTTACGTTTATAATATTAATTGCAAGGGTTTATAATATTAATCCCTTGGTGGGTTTTTAATATAATTGCAAGGGTTTTTAATGTTAATGTGTTTCCTTTAAATACTTCTTAGGTTTGTAATATTAATAATAATTCCTTTGATTTATTATTATAACCTTCAATTTTCAATATTTATTCCTTGGGTTTATTAATTCTTTGGTTTATTGATCTTTTGGGTTTATAATATTAATCCCATTGGTTTCTTAATTCATTAGGTTTATAATATTATAATATTAATAATCCATTGGGTTTGTGATTCCCTAACTTTATAATCTTACAATTTTTTATATTAGTCTTAGATTTGAGATATTAATTTAGTATGTTAACTTTTTAAATTACTATAACATATATATTAAGTTGAAATCTACCAAATATATCAATCAACCACATTTATTAATGTGGTTTTGCTACTTATCTATTTAGAATCACTTATAAAATTTTAGTTTATACTCACTACCAATATCTTATACACAGTGACATTATGTACCATACAACGCAATACTTGACAAAGAGGTTAGATTAGATGCTTGAACTGAGACTAATTGTGGGGTTTGTGGTGTCTAAGTGAAACGGAATCATAAAAAAATACAAGTTCTGTTGCTTCACATGTTGCATGCGTACATATAAAATGGGTCAAAAATACTCCACAAAAAATGCGTGTGCAACGGAATGATTCACCAATAAACACAAGAAGACTGTGATACCAAGAGTTAACTAGAATTAACTATAAATAAAGAGTACACACATATGAAAATCTTAACGGTACAAATTCACATGTAGCGCGTGACCAAGAGAATCACTCACAAATAATTTTGTCATTTAACAGCGTTGCCAAAAATTCACAATATAAGACACAGGCGGACATAGAATTCGGTGACTTAACTTCTTTAACAATTTCGTTTTTATGTTCCTGTGTGCTTTACGCAAATGTTTCAGAGGCAAATGAGGCACGCTAATGGATTATTGAGGCTGAATTGGCGGCACTCATTCTTAAGCAAGACATCATTTCATGGCGCTGCAATAATTGAAAGGGCCATACAACTGAATTCTCCTACCATTTGAGGTCGACTATGAAGAAAAGGTAAGAAGCTTTCACTTCTACCATTTGAGATCGATCACCATTTGAGGTTCGATTATTAAAACATTAATTTTCACCGATTTTTTTTTCTACTTATAGTAAATCCCTAACAACTTTGTGTGACAGCGTTGGTCCACTGCATACACTCACTTTTTCATTCTATTCTATTCTATATATCAACATCGTTATTTGTGCATAGTATTGGTTAGAACACATAAGCCATGGTATTAACATTAGGATTAAACATTAATTTTTTTAACTCGGTTTTCTAAGTTATCATTATTTATAACAAAGAAAAGAAAAATTTACATATTGTTTATAATTTAATAGTACAAATTGTTTTAATTTTGATTCACTATTCTCTTATTATATAGGACTTGCCAATAGTCGGATTTTGAGCTGGCTCATCCTGGATTGGAACATGAGGATTGGGAAATTACTTTCCAATGTTCGCTTGAAGACAGAGATATAAACAGTGACGGTCTCAACTCAGATATAAAAAGTTGTACTGACTGACACCGCTGAGCCTTTTCTAAGTTCGTAAATTGTCAAATGTTTCTCAGTAATTTTAATCTAGAGTTTTGCGGTCTGTCTCCGGCATCGAGACCCAGGATCCAATTGCAAGGGAGGTAATTCTACATGCTAAGGATATGTGGTAAAAATGCTACGAAGTTCTTCGGGAAACTCTAAATCCGATCGTCCGACTGTTGTTGAAATTAAAGCGGAAAAATATTTATCATGCATCTGGTGTGAGAATTGAATTATAACACAATCAGATTATTTATGGAGAATGTTAAGAATAATTTGTTTGACTTTGTCAAATTTACCGACATATAACAATATATGTAAACGACCAGATCTACTTCCAACTTGCGTGTTTACATTGAGTAAATGAATTACTTTAATTTTCTAATTTATCTGTGGACAAGCAGTCTTCCTTAATTTTATTTTAAGTTAGTGTGAAATAGATTTGTTATCATACTTTTTTTTTTACACAATATTATCCATATCAATTTATGTGTAGATTGTAAAGTAAAACCAATTTACTTGTCGTGTGACAGCTTGAGAGCGTGTGTACATTGTAAAAGGAAAACAATTTACTTGCCCAGTAAGAGTGGGAAGAGTGATTTTGGCCAGTTCCATTTAATTAATTTTGTTTAAGTTAGAATTTAGGTTTTTGTGATCTATAATGTAGTAATTATGTTTTTGGATTAATCAAATGAGTATTATTTGTTCCATATTTCAAATTATCTACTATAATTTATCATCAAAATAAACATGAAAAAATATATAGATCCTTATAAATAAATAACAAACATGCATTAAAATTAATTGGTATTTTTGGCTATTATAATCATAATTGATATATAATAAAAAAAATATTATTAATAAATAAATTGTTGTTTGGTTATTATAATAAATAATATGTATATAATAATTTAATATTATTGATAAATAATTAAATAATGAATTTCTCAAGGGCTAGTTTCTAACACTAATTCTAGACTATGGTGCATCTTTGTTATTTATTCATTAGGATCTATGATTTTTTTCACCTTTGTCCTCATCATGAACCACATTAGCTTGTTCCAAACATCCACCAAATAATAATGATGTGATTAACCTAAAAGACATGCTTACTAATTATTTTTAAGTTATTTAAATAATATATAATTTAATACAAATTAATTTAATAAATTAAAAAAATATCAATATAAAAAAATGATAACCTCGATTGGGGTGCGTACCGCAAGATGGTAGTGCCTGCAGACAGTAATGACAAGTAGAGGAGAGGTACGTTCCACCGCCCCCCACATGCTCAAAGTGATGGGTGTGGTGGCCCTTGGCATGAGTACATGCAAGGGTGGTGGGAAAGATGGAAGAAATGGCAGGGCCAACGTGAGATGCATAGTAATTAAGGTGAGTGAGGAGTGTAAGAATTATAATTTGCTTTGTGGAGTAAGCAACTAGAAAAACAAAGAAGGAAGGTGACGGAAACAACGACACCAACCTTTGAGTGGAAAAGGGTATGTATCTTGGCTCTTCGCCTCCTTTGCAATGTCGACATGGTTTGATTCTTGTTAGGGGTAGAGAAAGGTACTTGAGAAGGGAAACTCAGGTAAATGCAGGGGAAATTGGTGGAGACATCGCGCTGTAATAGTATGGCTTTGCGTCTTTGTTTTGAGCCTGTTGGGATTTGATTTGGCCTATGGCTATGAGGAACTTATTGTGGGTGGCATTGGGATCTCACGCTTCGAAAACTGTGGCATGAGAGGGGCTAGTTGCTGGGGTTGGGTAGGTAGCCACTTGGCATTGAAGGCTCAGGGTAGGGTAGCAAAGGGCAACTAACATGTTTGGTTGGAGGATGGACCAGTGGTTGCAACCACGGCAAGCTATGGGTAACTAGGAATAATAACCACACCAAGAAACTAGCTAGGATCCCTGTGGGGGAGGACAAGCATGACAAAGGTAGAGGAATGGCTCTAGCTTACTGGGAAGAGTGGAATGGGATGGAACACCACGGAAGAAAACTGGTTGGGCTAAAGCTAAGCCCATTTACATGTCCTCGGCAGGGGCTTGTCAACCACAATGGGTATTTGAGGCAACTGAGAGGGAGTAGTGAAAAGCAAGAAGGGATGGAGTCTGACCATGTCTCAAGACTAGCCCACTGCCCACCCTACGCCCTCGTCTACTCATAAATCGGACAAGACAGAGAACGGGGAGAATGTCGGCATTGGCAACCCAAGCTAGGACAGTAATATGCTACGATGCTTACAAATAACTTCTCTTTCTTGTGAAAAAATATCAAACCATGTTGATATGGATCAACTAGAAAGAGGACAAAGTAGTGGAAGACGAGGCTCGGACCCTAGAAAGGCTAAGAACATGAGCACACCAAAACCTTATAGAGGAAGCAAATCAATGGAGCATCTTATAAGTGAAGTAGTTGCGAGATACTGAGAAGGAATGGATGAAGGCATTCGTAATTTGTTAGAAGAATGGGAAGAAGAAATCAAGCAAGGTAATGAGACAGAGGAGGACACGGAGAATTAGAGGACATTAATGCTAGGCCCTAGGAATACCTGATGATGGATAACTCAATTCAAGTAGACTTTATAGCTTTAATGGCTAATGAAAAGCCTGTTGGGGAAAGTTGGTTCAGGGGTCCCCAGCATATACCCATACTTGGCCAAACTGATGCCACGTTACCCACCATAAACCCATAGTATGCATATTAACAATGCATCCACACCTTTGTCCCAGGTATTTAACTCTGAATGGAGTCAAATCTTCAACCATCAGTCGTTACAGCCCATTTATCACTTCTTGTGCATAGGAACTTCAATCACTCCACCTCAAACCTCCTATCGGAATCAAAACCCTTCAAAGTATTTATATAAACCACAATCCATATATATATATATATATTTATATATAACCATACTTCTTTCATATGCCTTGGTTACATTTATATTAACACAAAACACTATCGGTGCTAATTTTC
Organism: Pinus taeda; assembly: GCA_000404065.3. Taxonomy (NCBI): domain Eukaryota; kingdom Viridiplantae; phylum Streptophyta; class Pinopsida; order Pinales; family Pinaceae; genus Pinus; species Pinus taeda. The sequence continues at coordinate 30,235 of APFE031524223.1, forward strand.
GTTGTGTAACCCTTACACAAAGGAATTCCATGGAATAAGCCTTTTACCATCTCTAGTACGGAATCTATAGAGAACCGAGGTTAAAACATCATCGCAATCACTCTCAGCTATCTTCTTGGCCTTACCACATATGTGGTTCATCACCCCTCCCACTTTGGTACTCAACTATCGCAACATATTATATATGGTTTAGTCTTGGTAGACTTAGCCCACACTTTCCACCAATACATAGGAAAACCACTCTAAAACACATATAACAGATCTCAAATTCTATATATTCACATTCATAGTTTCATTGTGTGTACTCCTCCGTATCAATTCTTCTGCTACTTTGATTGCCAACCTCCGATTCAATCTCCACCTTCCATTTTTTGTCGATCTAATGGCTATCGGTGTATCGCCAATCGGCCTATCGGCATTATATCGCGCTAACCCTTGACTGGTTCAAAGCATCGATATGCGATTACGATTAGATCTGGGCCATCGATGTGGACTTTCGATCCGACGGTCTAGGATCCATCACATAGTCGCAATCGCTCAACTCAAAGGTTCATTCTGATGACTTTAAAAGGGATTCCACTATTGTGATTCAATCTCAGCCGTTGATCTATGACATCTAACGGCTATTGTGTACTAGTTTACACTTCTCCACAATTCCTTTTACTTAGAAATTCTATGCCATTTCCAATATTTCCTGTGGTTTCTGGGTTTTCACAAGGTTCCAGATTTCCATTCTTCTACTGCTCAATTCATTCTCGTTTGATCTTAACTCTACAGACTTCTCTAATCACAGTCCTTTGGAACTCTAATTTCTCACTTGAATGGATTCAAAGGCCCATTATAGTTCTTTGCTTCATTGTTTCTCCAGAGCTTCTCTCTACTGCTTCAATTAGACTCGATGATCCATTTCGATTCTTTTGAATCGATCTCCTCCCTCTGTGTGTTTCGTAGAACTCTGTCTGTAAACCCTTGTCATAGAGCCTATGAGTTCACATATAAATCAACACTTAAAACACACATTCAACTCTTTTACACAATCAAGAATAACTCTAAATATATATTAATGTAAACACACAGATTACATTTGAGACATCTCGGTCTCACACAGGCCTGATTCGCAACATATGTTGCCTCTTCTTTCTGCTCATAGGCTTACATATATTTATATGGAAACTTTGGATTGGATTACTATGAAGGACCTTATTAATCCTCTACCAAAAGCCCTAAAGCTCTCTACATGAATACATATGTGGTAGACTTTATCCACTCCATCTTTTTCTCTGTTTTAAAACAGAAAAGTCTAATTATCAGCTCAATGGTCCAGTTCTACTCTAATTAATTCCCAAAAACTCTCTCTTACTCCTTGAGAGTTGGATTTGACTTCTACCACTCATGTTATCATTTATTTATTTTGAGATCATTTACATATTCTCCCATTATCTAATTAAATCACACTTAAAGGCCTAAATATTGCATTAACATGATACTTAGGAAAACTATTTCCTAATGTTGACCACCTATGTCTACTATTTATAATGATTTTCCTTGGGCTAAATTCTCCTGCATCAGACTCCCAAAGTAGAAAATATTCATGATCTCCTGATCATGTGTCTTTTGGTCATGGTCTTCGTAGATCCCACACTTTGTTCTGTAACTATCCACGTGCTTTGTTCCCTTCTTGCTACTGCACTTTTGTTGTCTGTTGCTTCATTTTCTTCTTTTTGTCAATCAGATTCAAGTTCTGATTGATCTTGCTTACTGCTGCTACCACTTTCCTCCATCTGAACCGATTCATCATCTGTTGCCACATTTCTTCAATTTTTATGTCCATCATATCTTTGGGCTGGTCTATATTCTGCTTCATATTTCTACCTCTTTCTTTTTGTTTCAGGCTACTGTTATTGTCCTCTATGCTGACTCCTATGCTGACTGTTGCTTTGCTTGCTCTTGCTTCAACACTTGTTGTGACTCATATGCTGGCTTCTCTTTTACTTGTTTCCTCCCTATCATCCTTACCCTCTTCCATGATTAACTCATGACTGTTCAACACTCTTTCCAACAAACTAACTTCTCTATTCCATGGATTGAGTGTTTCCATAGAATTATCTTCTTTCACCTTTATTCAGTTCTTCATCTGTGCCAAATCTCCTACAACAAAACTTGCATTCACAGCAAACTTGTTAAAATAAAAAACACAAGGCTATTGTGTCTTGTTTCCTTTTGGCAACAATTTAGTTTGTTACATTGTTTTATCCTTCCCCTCTGTTAGCACATTAATATGTTGATTCGAATTCTCAACAAAATTCATGAGACCATCCATTAGTCTCTCTTCCACACCATTTGTCCTAATGATGCCTTCCTGCTCTTGTCCACTGTAGTGAACTCCTTTTTCTGCAATCATACTATCATACTCTAAATTTTCCAACAAATATTCCAGCAATGCAATTTCTCTGTGACACTTTGCTAGTATTTCATCATCACTTATGTTTCCTGAATTTACACACAAATTATTTGTTTGGGAATCATAGGGTTCAACAGTCTCAACTGTCACTTCACATATCAGTTCTTCAAACTAAACTTCATTTCCTTCTTCCACAACAACTTGTAACTGTGTTCTCACATCTTCACACGTCCATGCATTGTTAAGTTCCTTCTGCTGCAATAAATCATTGTTTCTCTCATTTAGAAGACATTCTTCATCCTCCTTTATTTCAGAGTTTTTTATCTTCTAAAAGATAATTCTCCACACTTTTGACCGCTTCTAAATATTTCTCATCCTTTGCAAAACATTATTTTGTTAATGTTCTTTCTCTCTTAGCTAAGTCTTTCCCATAGTCTTCCTCTTAATTAACATCTTTTAGTAGATGTTCTTCTTCTTCACTTATTGTCTCAACAACTTTCATGGCTATTTCCACTGTGCCTATCGTCGTGGTGAATTTATGATCTTTTACTATGTTTTTAACTAACATAGTCTCTTCCATAATCTCCTCAAGCCCCTCACTTGGTTGCTTGACATCTTTCTCTAGTTGTATATGAAATCTATCTATCTCATCTTTTTAGAGAACATAAATTAGATTTTGCTGGTCTTCTTCCCCCTTTACAACAATATTAGCCAATGGTCCTTCTTTGCATGTTTCACCTGCATACATACACAAATTATCAACTTTAAACCCATATGACCCTTTGACCTCACTTAAAGTTTCAGTCTTCAACTCTTCATCTTCACTTTCTCCCAGAAATTCTCCTTATTCTGGTTCACAAATGGATTCCTCCATTTCTAAATCAACCTCCTTGAGTTTTCCCTTCTACCACTTTATTCTCATTTGTTATAGCCTTCTCTACATCTCATGCCATTCCACTAGTTTTCTCCTCAAGATCCAACCTAATCTCTGGCTTTCCTCAAGCATTCTCCTTAATGCATTGAGTTATTCTTTTAACTCTGCAACTTCCTAGACAATTTACTCTTCACTCATCTTCTTGCTATTTGATTTGGCATCATCTTCCTTATATCCTCTAATGTGGCTTCTTTATGAACCTCTACCATGACTATCACTAGTCATCTTCTTCTCTTCTTTCTTCATGATCTCCTTTGCAACAAGCCTCTGCAATAGCTACTCCTCCTGGCTACAATCTTACATCACTAAGCTCTCCTCATTCAGTCTTTTAGTAAGCATAGGTCCTCTGTTTGGAACCTCTTCTTCAGCAACAACTTTTCTCCTTTTAGGCTTCTACAATCTCTCACTTCCTCTTGAGAACACTTTAGTTTTCCTCTCTATCCAATCTCTTGTTGGATTTTTTAGGTTCACTACCACTTCTTCTTCAGAATATTTTCCTTACTCTACCTTCAAGAACACATCTATTTCTTCTCTCACAGTTTTTATTGCTGTCACTTGTGCATTAGTATAAAAACACACATTCTCAATTTAAAACAGAACATATTACCTTACCTTCAACATCTCAGCATGATCTTGTTTCACCCATTCTTCTGCACTTTGAATGGATTACCCTCTATTTTGTACCTCAAGTCCTCTTTCCTTCAAAACTTGTATTAAGAAACCTCGCTTTCTCTTTCCTTCAAGGAATCCCCTGTTCCTCTTTACTCCAAGCCTCTACTAGAACTTCTACAATCTTCCAGAACTACAAAAGTTCCCCTTACAGATTACAAATCTGCTCTGATAACAAACTTCTACTCTGATACCACAAATGGTGTAGGGGTCCCTAGAATATACCCATATTTGGACAAACTAATGTCAAGTTACCCACCATATGCCCAAAGTATGCATACTAACAATGTATGCACACCTTTGTCCCATGTATTTAACTCTGCATGGAGTCAAAACTTCAACCATCACTGGTTACGACCCAGTTATTAGTTCTTATGAATAGGAACTTCAATCACTCCGCCTAAACCTCCTATCAAAATGAAAACCCTTCAGAGTATTTATATATATATAACCATACTTCTTTCATATGCCTTGGTTACATATATTTTAACACAAAACACTATCAGCGCTAATTTTTGTTGTGTAATCCTTACACAAAGGAATTCCACGAAATATCCCTTTTACACTCTATAGTATGGATTCTACACAGGGCCAAGGTTAATACCTCATCGCAATCATTATCGGCTATCTTCCCGGCCTTACCATATATGTGGTTCATCACCCCTCTCACTCTGATACTCAACTATCGAAACATATTATATATGGTTTAGTCTTGGTAGACTCAGCCCACACTTTCCGCCGATACATAGGAAAACCACTCTAAAACACATATAACGGATCTAAAATTCTATATATTCGCATTCATAATTTCATCGCGTCCGCTCCTCTATATGAATTTTTCTGCTGCTCAGATTACCAACCTCCATTTCAATCCTCGTTGTCCATCTTATTGCCAATCCAAGAGCTATCGGTGCATCGCAAATCGGCCTATCAACATTCTATCATGCTAACCGTTGACTACATCAAAGTGCTAATATGTGATTACGATTAGATCTCGGCCATCAATATGGACTTTCGATCCGACGGTCTGGGATCCATCGCATTGTCGCAATCACTCAACTCAAAGGTTCATTCTGATGACTTAAAAAGGGATTCTGCCACGACGATTTGATATCATTCATCAATCTATGAGATTTGATAGCTATTGTGCACCACTTTACACTTCTCCGCAATTCCTTTTACTTAGAAATTCTCCGCCATTTCCAATATTTCCTGTGTTTTCTGGGTTTTCAGAAGGTTTCATCTTTCTGTTCTTCTGCTGCTCAAGTCATTCTCATTTGAGATTAACTCTGTGGACTCCTCCTATCACAGTCCTTTGGGACTTTAATTTATCCCTTCAATGGATTCGAAGGCCCATTATAGCTCTTTCTTTCACTGTTTCTCCAGAGCTTCGCTCTGCTGCTTCAATTAGACTAGATGATCCATTTCGATTCTTCTGAATAGATCTCCTCTCTCTGCATGTTCCGCATAACTCTGTCTGTAACCCCCTGCCATGGAACCTATGAGTTCACATATAAATCAACAGTTAAAACACACATTCAACTCTTTTACACAATCAGGAATAACTATGAATATATATTAATGTAAATGCAAAGATTACATTTGAGACACCTTGGTCTCACACTGGCCTAATTCTCAACATTTGTGGCCTCTTCTTTCTGCCCATAGGCTTAGATATATTTATATGAAAACTTTGGATTGGATTACTATGAAGGACCTCATCAATCCTCTAACAAAATCCCTAAAGCTCTCTACGTGTATACATATGTAGCATACGTTATCCTCTCCATCTTTTTCTCTGTCTTAAAACAGAAAAGTTCCCTTATCAGCTCAATGGTCCACTTCTACTCTAATTAATTCCTAAAAACTCTCTCTTGCTCCTATGGAGTTGGATTTGACTTATACCACTCATGTTCTCATTTATTTATTTTGAAATCATTTACATATTCTCCCATTGTCTAATTAAATCACACTTAAAGGCCAAAATATTGCATTAACTTAATACTTAGGAAAGCTATTTCCTAAAATGCATGACCCCCTATGTCTACCATTTACAATGGTTTTCCTTGGGTTGAATGCTCTTGCATCAGCATCCATGTAACAAATCTCAGTGGGGATGACACTCTCTCTCCAAGGCATACGAAGTTACAAACCAGATCTGCAAAGAATCGAGTTTCAACTCCACAAGAAGGACATTAGATTGCACAAAATTCAAAGGCACATCCCATGCATCATTGAATTGACTGAGATGCATGGAGCTATAAAAATTCTGCAAATTCTTTAAAAATCTTGCTCTAACATCTCTGTAGAAAATATAAATTTAGATTTACCTCATAATGCAATATAACCAATGCAAAATAATAAAATCTACTTCTACTATCAATTTGTGGAAGCTTAAAGATCGAGCTGAATCAAAGTTGAACACATATAACCATAAGAAGAAGAATCAATGCACATGAAACACAGAAAATACTAAGGGGAAAGCCTCAGCTAAAACCCCCACTATCTATATTATCATACAAGGTGGAAATACACAAGAATTGTACAAATACTTAGCTCTCAAAGCTAGCTAACTCTCAGTGCAATCCTCCTGAATTCTCACAGGAAATCAAACCTTCTCCTTTGGGATGATCTCCTTCACCCAGTGGAACACTTCTCTCACTCACTACTCTAACACACTGTTAGAACTGCATAATCCTCAACAAACCTTACCCTGACCACATTCATGAGTTTCCTTTATAGGAAAACACATGCAAGTGATAGTACATTGTCTATGACATTTAGCTCAACTGGGTCTTTTTCAGAATATACATGCATGAGTTAGTGATGAGGGAATCTTCAATTATCTGGAGTACACTAGTTGAGTGCATGCATGCATCAATGGATTGATAACTCACAATTAGTTCCTCAAATAGTTTGGAACTAATTTAATTGGACTTAACTCATTAAACTGAGCTAACTAATTACAACTCAAATATAACTCAAATTTATCTTCTTAATTAATGGATAATCACCTTAATTTAAGGGATAACTCTTGCATGACTTTATAAGGACTTCTAACTTGAATTTCTCCAACTAATTAATCCATAATGAATTCATTAATTATTTCCAAGTAGCTAGTGAGACTAAATTCAATATTAATTCACAATTTTAATTCAAGGAAAAATTAAAATTGGAATTTCTGGATTCTATTTTAATCATTTCTTGTTATTATTTTCAATAGGAGCATCTGTCAAGGATCGTGCACCAGTTGAATTGGCATTGGAAGAGCAGAAGGGATCAACATCGGAAGAGACGAAGGGCTAGTTAGTTCACCTTGTTTCTTTTTATTTTATATGTGTTTAGCAGTTACTTTACATCATGCATGTTTAAGGATAGATAGACATATAGAGTCTGGTCATGAAACAGAGACATACTTACCTTGGGTAGAAAGATTGAAACTTTATTGTTTTTGGATGGCTTACAATGAAGATAAGTGGCCATATGACTTGGTTTCCCACTTGGTAAGTTGAGGTCACCTATCCAACCTATGTGGTGTAAATTTGTCAATTATAAATAGAAAATGAAAGATCATTCCAAGCTTAACAAAAAAAATTATAAAAAAAATTATAAAACTTTCCTTTCTACATTTAATTGAAATTTCAATATAATAATATCTTATTAATCCAAATGAGAATTTTGATTTGACTTAAATCTTATTAACACAATTAAATCTCAGTAACATGTAACAAATGGTCATTTTATAAAATATCAGAATCATAGATTCCATTTAAATTCACTAGCGTAATTACATCAAGGGCTTGGTCGCTGAGTGTGGCAGTTGAAGAGCGGAAGTCCTGGATCATGCCCGTCTGTAGATTATATAAATATTGAATGTTTATAGTATGTATTTTTATTATTATAAATAATATTAATATAAAAAAATAATAATCATAATTAACATTACGATTATAAAATTATTGTATAACAATACATTAAATTATAAAAAAATTAATATGTTCTTAAAAATTAAAGATTAGATTTTCTAGGGCTACAATGTAGAATTATAAATAATAAAATAACTGAATTTACCAATTCCATTGATCAACTAGTGAAACCTAAATTCACTAGATTCTGAATTTCTAATATTAACTTTCACTAGATTCTAAACTTTTAACATTAACTTGAATTTACTAGCTACTAGGTAGCGCTTGTTTGTATATATAAGTGCCATCGTGATGTATTAATCATATTTAACTTCCACATAGTATTCATTTTTTTATAATACTGATATATGCAAGATTGAAATTTATCTAAAAAATAGTTATGCCCTTTTCTACCCCTTGAATTAAATTAATTCATTAATAAAAAGTCATATTAAAAATCAAGCACAGATTATAGAGTTTCCTGCTCACAGGGAAGTGGACTTTTTTCTTGAGTTGCTACCAGGGGCAGCACCAAGCCCAAAAGCACCTTATAGGATGAACACACTAGAGTTAGTAGAGTTTAAGTTGTAGTTGAAGGAAATGCTTAATAAGGGATACATTAGGCCAAGTGTATCGCCTTAGGGTGCAGCAATATTGTTTGTGAAGAAGGATGGTACTCTTAGGTTGTGGATTGATTATAGACAATTGAACAAGGTGACGATCAAGAATAGCTACCCATTGCCAAGGATTGATGATCTGTTTGGTCAGTTGAAGATAGAAAGAGTGTTCTCAAAGATTGATTTGAGATCACAATATCGTCAAGTACACATCAAAGAAGAGAACAACTTCAATACTACTTTCAGGACCAGGTATGTACATTATGAGTTTGTAGCTCCATTGGGTTTGACTAATGCTCCAACTACTTTTATGTGCTTGATGAATAGTATGTTGCGTCCTTATCTAGACTAGTCTTTTTATTGTATTGATTTATGACATCTTGATATATTATAAAAATGAAGAAGAGCATGTTGAGCATTTAGCAGTAGTGCTGAGATTGCTAAAATATCATTAGTTGTATGCCAAGCTTAACAAGTGTAGTTTCTTTGAGACAAAGTTGCCTTACATGGGACACGTATTTTCCAAGGAAGGCATAACAATAGATCTAGAAAAGATAAGATCTATTATGGAATGGGAAACTCCTAGAAATGTGGATGAGGTGGCATAATTCATGGGGTTAGCATGTTATTATAGGAGTTTCATGAGGAACTTCTCCTAGACTGCCTATCCCATTACATATATGCAATGGAAAGGAATGAAATTTGTATGGACAAAGGCATGTGTAGCCAATTTTGAGTTGTTGAAGCAATTATTGAAAAATTCTCTAGTTCTTAAGATTACAGATCCAGATAAAGATTTGTGGTGTGTATAGATAAGTGCAAGAGAGGATTTGGTGTATTCTTAATGCAGGAGGGGCAATTGGTATGCTAGGAGTCGAGGAAACTGAACGAACACGAGTAGAACTATATGACTCATGATCTTGAGTTGGTAGCTATTATCCATGCATTGAAGATGTGGAGACACTATCTTCTTGGCAAGAGTTTCGTATTGACCATAGCGTATTAAAGGACCTATTTGACCAAGTTAATCTAAATTGCAATCAAGCTACATGATTGGCCACCCTCGGTGAGTTTAAATTTAAGATCATATACATCAAGGGTAAGGAGAATAGGGTTGCATATGCTCTTAGCAGGAGAGTGTAGATGAACCATGTTGTAGGAGTGAGCTCATATGGGACATATTTATGGGATCATATCTTGCAGGAAGGCTAACAAGGTGACAAGTACAAGGTGGTTTAACATAGGTTACCGCAGCACGGTACATGTGATGAGGATATGGACTATCATCTCATGACATAGGGCTTGGTGAAATTCATGGATAGGATTTATGTGTCAGATTACATTGTGCTTATCTTGAGTGAGTTTCATGTCAAACGTTATTCAAGACACCCACGATACTAGAAGATGCTAAAATTAGTGAATACGTTCTACTACTGGTCAAGTTTGAAGAAGGAAGTGGCAGGGTTTGTTACTAGATGTTTGGACTATGAATAGGTGAAAGTAGAGTGTAAGCATCTAGGTGGATTGATTTATGCTATTTCGATTCTAGAATAGAATTGGGCACTCATTTCCATGGAGTTCATTACAGGTCTTTCGAGGACATCAAGGAAGCATGAATCTATCATTATTGTGGTTGATAGGTTGATAAAGGTAGCTCACTTCATTCTAGTAAAGAGTACTTATTGAGCTAGTGAGGTGGTGCAAGTTTTTTTCAAGAAGATTATGAGATTACATGGTGTTCCAAAAAATATCATGTCAAATAGATATGCTAAGCCCACTTTCAAGTTTTGGAAGTAGTTGTTTGCATGTTTGGGGATAGAGTTGGCCTTTAGTACAACTTATCATCTGCATACAGATGGGTATAAAAAGAGTTTCAACAAGATATTGGAGGATAGATTAAGGATGTATGTCATGCATCAGCAGAGGAGATGGGAGGAGTAGCTTCCATTGGTTGAGTTCTCTTACAACAATGGTTATCAGGAGCCACTGAGGATGAGTTTGCTTGAGGAACTGTATGGGTGTAATTGTAATACTCCCATCAGTTGGAGTGATCCAGTGAAGAGGCTACATATTTAACCAGATATGTTGGTGGAAATGGAATAGTAAATGCAATTTATAAAGAACAATTTAAAGGAAACAAAGGACCGACAGAAGAGTTATGCAGATTAACAGGGGGCAGTTAAGGATTTTCAGGTTGGGGAGCATGTGTATTTTTGCATCTATCCCAAGAAGAGCTCCCTGAGGATTGGATCATGTGCCATGTTCATACCACAATATTGTAGGCCTTTCCATATCCTTGAGAGGATTGGAACAGTGACCTACAGACTTGCGCTACCTTCAAGACTGAAATTCCATGATGTTTTCCAGGTTTCATTGCATAAAATATATGTAAAGGATGTTTATCATGTTATTGATTAGTTTGTATTGTACGGGGAACCAAAAGGAGAATTCCAGCAAGAACCTCAGTGCATATTGCAATAGAAACAACTCAAGCTTTGGAATAGAAAAATCAAGCAAGTGAAAGTGCAGTTGAAGCACTTTGGACCCGATTAACCTACCTGGGAGATAGTTGATTAGATGCAAGTTATGTATCCTTTATTATTTTCTTATTGAGGCAATGTTTTTTTGGTGTATGTACATATTCATGTATGGTTTTTATTGTAAATATGACAATGAGTTGTGTTATAAAGCTCCTATAAGTGGTATGGTTGCTAGGTTCTCATGTTTGTCATGATGGTTTTACTTTTGAGAAAGTTGTTCATTGTAAACCTACAATGAGCTAAGTTATAGAGCTCCATGAGGAATCTTTTCTGTTTTTAGTGGTTTTTCTAGTTGTAGGTGTCATAGAACATCGACGACGTTGTTCCCCGAAGGGGGAGAGGTCTATAAGAACCATGGGTTAAAATTTCATGTAATAAAAGTTAATAAAGGAAAAATAATACCAAGGTCAAGGTACACTTTGATGCAAGCCAAAACCCCTTTTTGATTTAATGCCAAATGCAAAACCACCATGGCACTGAACCTAGTCTCCTCAAAATGGAAGAGAAACCACCAGGGATTCCTTTATATTCCACTCCCATTTATTATTTGGGAGATTAATCCACTCCAACACCAATCTCGTAACCAAGCAAAGGAACTTGTATTCCTTTCCAACCTCTGTGTATTGTTCTGAAAATTTGTACGGATGTGCTCCTCTATTTTTCTGGGGAAGTAATAAAAGGAAGTGCGTTTCAATCCAATTTAGCCTGTCACTTGTTAGGAATGATGCACATAACCTATCAAGGAAAATTCTTCCTGTCCAACTATAAATTATGGTATAATCTAATATAGAAAGAAAAAAGACATTTGCATCATAGGGAAACGCATTCCAACAACAAAAATATGCATATAAACCTGAAATGAACCTTCAATGGATTCATGAACATACAAAATGCACAAATGAGACAACCTCCTTCACAAGATTCCACACTGGACCTCTCGATACTCTTATTGAACTACCAAGGGAATGTTATCGTCAATTTTCACAATAACAAAGAAATTACAACACTTTTTTGGAGAAGATTCTAAAAGCATGGATCTATTCACCAACATCAATAACATAACTTAATTTAAGCCTTGTTTGGTTGATTGCATGGAGTAATAAGAAAGAAAGTCCATTAATTAATACTAAAAAATATTTAAATGTCCAATCAGGCCTTATTACATGCCATATCCATTAAAATTTCCAATTGGATAAGAAAACCCATGAGGGTCTAACGGCTTTAGTAAAGTTTGACCATATGGTCCTTTGAAATGAGCAATGCTCTTACATCATGCTATTGAGGCTGAAAATTGTTCATGGCCCCTCACATGAGTTCATTAATGGCCTTGACACATTCATGTATAAGTGTGGCACTCATCCAAGTGTTATATTTCACTGCATGATCCATCCACTTCACTAAGTACTCATAGTACTTATTTCCTTTGATTTCCTTAATAAGCCTCTAATTGTGAAAGTGATCCTGAAGGTAACTGGTTTTTCCAATTTATGACTAACTGTTGTTGTGATGACTGCTAATTTTTGTTGATGTTGAAGGTTCAAAATATTTATAGAGGTATAAAACATTAAAAATAGAGGAAAATCACAATCTCGAAGGCAATTCTAATTCATATGCATTATTAGAAAATTTCCTCAAAATCTTGCAGGCTCAAATTCTTTTTTGCTTTAATTTGTTGTATTCACATTTTGGAAATCTTTCCTTCCTGAGGTGCGCTAGTACCATGTCCCCAACCTAAAAAAATTTCTCCTCTTTCCTCAAGTCTATCTGGCCTTTATACTTCATGCTGTTTTCTTGCAATTTATGCTTGACTTTCCTGTGAATTTCCTGCATTGTTGTTGCAAAGTCTTCCCTTGGTGCACTTCTTTGTTCTTAGCTCACCCCAAATTTTTGAGTTTATAAATTTCCCTTGGATGCATTCCATACACAATTTTAAAGGGACTTTTACGCGTGCTCCTATTAAAACAATCATTATAGGTAAAATTTTCATGTTCCAATTCTTGATCCCATTGCTTTAGGGAGTCTCCTACCAAACTTCTTAGGATGTTTCCAAGGCTCCTATTTACTACCTCAGTTTGTCCATTAGTTTCTGGATTGTAGGATGAACTAAAATTCAATTCTATACCAAGTTTCTTTCACATGGTTTACCAAAAATGTCCCAAAAACCTTGTGTCCGGGCCTGAAAAAATACTTCCTAGAATTCCATGCAACCTAACCACCTTCTTGAAAAACAAATTGGCTATATGAGAAGCATCACTAGTCTTAAAACATGGAATAAAATGTGCGATTTTGGAAAATCTATCAACGACAACAAAAATGGAATCATTCCCCTTCTGAGTCTTTGGTAATCCAAGCACAAAATCCATGCTAATGACATCTTGTGGCCTATCAGGAATGGGTGAAGGAGTGTACAACCTTCTATTTTGAGTCTTACCTTTTGTAAGTTGACCAATTTGTGTACCTCTATTTTCATATTTGGCGAGTAGTAAAAATGCCTCAACTATTCATAATTCTTCTCATGACTAAAGTGACTAGCAAGACCCCCACTATGGTTCTCCTTGAAAATATTCTCCCTCATGGAGCATCTACGAATGAAAATTTGATTGTTTCTAAAAAGCAGTACTTCTTGTAACATAGAATCGAGCCATGAGATTCTACCTTGCAAGGTATGATTCTTAGAATCCTGGTAAGCCTCTTTAAGATCATCATCTTCTTCATAAATATGCTTCATAAAATCAAATCCCATTACTTGGATCTAATTCTTTTGCATGGTCAAAAATCTCCTTCTTAAGGCATCAACAATTTAATTAGCTTAGCCACTGATATGTTTCAATACAAAAGTAAAAATTTGAAGATATTCAATGCATTTTATTTGCTCCTGACTTAGTTTTGGTTGGTGCATAATGTACTGTAAGGCATGGCTTTTAGTCAATGATAGTGTCTCTTTGGAAATAAAATAATGTCTCCACTTTTTAGTTGCATGTACTACTACATAGAATTATTTTTCATAAGATGAATACTTTTCTTGTGCCTTGCTTAATTTTTCACATAAATATGCAATTGGCTTATCCTCTTGACATGGGACAACCCTAATGGCATCTCCACTACCATCACATGCCACTTGAAATGACTTGCTGAAGCTTGGTAGCCTCACCACAGGCTTTTTTGTGATTTTATTATTCAATAATTGAAATTCTTTTTTGCCTCAGTAGTCCACTTTAATGGCTATTTGATCTTCTTAACAATTTCCACAATAGGTTCACATATCTTACTAAAATTTCTGATAATTGTTTTATAAAAATTTGCAACACTGTGGAAAATTTTACATCAAACACACTCTTGGGTGAAGGCCACTCCATTATTCCCTTGAATTTCTCTAGAGCCATCTTCAAGCAATCCTTGGACACCAAAATTCCAAGGTAAACTAGTTATGTCTTCATAAAAGAACATTTCCTCAAGTTTGTTAACAATTTTTTGTGTTGCAATCTTTCTAGAACATGACTAAAATGCCTTATGTTCTCTTCTCTTGATAAACTGAAAATTAAGATATCATAAAGATATACTATAACAAACTTGCCTATGAACTCCTTTAGCACTTTGTTCATGAGCCTCATAAAATTTCTAGGAGAATTCATCAAGCCAAATGGCATGACAAGCCACTCGTATAAACATTCATTTGTTTTTAATGTCATTTTCCATTCCTCTCCCTCTCTAATCTGAATTTGATGATAACCAATCTTTAGATTTATTTTGGAACAATAGGTTGCTCAACTAAGACAATCCATAAAATCATATATTCATGGTAATGGAAATCTATACATGATGGTCATTTTACTCAAGGCTTGAGAGTCTGTGCACATTCTCCAATCCCCATCTTTCTTTGGCCTTAGTATTGTAGTTATTGCACAAGGACTTAAGTTCTCTTGAATCAGTCCTTTGATCAACAATTCTTGCACCTTCTTCCTAACCTCTTCATTCTTGTTTGGAGTCATTGTGTAGGCAACCTTATTAGGTAGTGTGTCACAAAGTATCAAGTTGATATGGTGACTATTGCTTCCAACAGGTGGCATGTAATTTGGTAAGTCATCCACAATGATGTCATTGTATGTATTTAAGATAACCTGAATTTCAATGGGAAAAATAGAGATTGTAGTTGAAGTAAGGATTACCTTGAGTTTGCAAACCACTACATAGCTTATATCCTCCTTTTCCATCTGGTGTAAGAACTCCTTCACGCTCATCAGCAAGAACTTTGGGTCACTTACTTCAGCAAGTTCTTCTTCTTGTATGGGCAAAAAGGAGTGACGAATCCCATCCTTTGCTAAATTTGTAAATGATCCTATTTCCATCATGCACAACACCTCGATAAAACTGCCATGGAATTCCGAAGAAGATGTCACAAACATCTATAAGCATACTATCACATAAGATATTGTCTTTGTAGGTGCCTATTTGCAGCTCTACCTCACATTGTTCACTGACTAAGAATTGGTGACCTTTTTGTAGCGAAGATACCATATAAGCTGTAGGATGCTTTCTCTTGGACAACTTCAGTTTTTCCACCACCTCAATGGACACCAATTTGTATGTGCTCGCACTATCCACCACTAACTTTGTCATATAAAATGAGTTATGCTATTTTAGGCATGTGGTTAAATACACATATAAAACCATAATTTACTTTTCCTATAACTATTAATAATAATTTAAAATAAAGTTGGACTTTAGTTTAACTTTGCATGATAGGCACATTCTGTTAAAACAAAAATAATTATTGATATTTGTTTAGTTTAATTTAAAATCATTATAATATATTAGTAATCACAATGCGTGATTTTGCCCATAGTCATAGTTGATATGTTCCTTAAACAAATACTCTAAATAAAAAAAAACAATGTCAACTATGATAAAATTACAAATGATTATACATATTTGGTAAGTTTTAATGAAAAGCATTATAAAATATCAATAATCCCATTCTCATTGTGTGCACTTGTTTCCTAGTTACTACTACTAGAATCCAATCTTAAAGAGTTGTCGTAAAAATATTTCACTTTCTGTTTCAATTTATAGTCAAAATATTTAAATGTTTATGTTAAATAAATTAGTTTTATATGAATTTTACAAAAATAAAATAATTAAAAGTAAACTTAAAATAGCTTCTATTTCTCTTATTAATACCTCAATATAGAAATTAAATAAATTGCTTCAATATCAATATTAACTAATATATTTTATATTTATAAATATAGATAGACACATACATAGATAGAGAAAGTGTCTATATTTATAGATACAAAGAGAAAGTATGTGTGTATATATAAATATATGTATGTTAATGTTCAGTTTAGTAAAATATTTCAATACTCAAGATTCATCCCAACCACAAATTTATTTAGCACTAAAAGGGATTAAATCTCTTTATATGTAAACCTTTTTCAAGTTTTTCATTCTAAAAGGAGGTTTGCACATAAAGAAATTTGATCTCCCTCGTTAGTTAGTAGAACCATGATAAAAATGGATCTTGTTTTACTTTTGAAAATGTGAAATGTATCATAAAATGTTTTATTGCTTATCAATACTTGTCAACATTTACTAACCATTTAATTTATATAAATACATTAATATATAATATTGTTGTTATTAACTATAATTTATTAACAAGAAAAAAAATTTAATTAATTTCATACAAAAAACTAAGATATTTACTATTACATAATATCATCTTAAACATTATATTCCAAAAGTGAATCCATTCACATATTTATTACTTTGAATATTATATATAGTATACATATGAAGGAAATAATTGCCAACAAATACGGAAAAATTCTCTTATTTATTTATCTAGGATATAACTATTTAGGTAAAAATTAGGGTTTATACAAGATGCTTTTTTATTTTCTTTTTTAAAAATAATGAGTACATTCCACTAGGCATGATTAGTAACTTAACATAAATGATTGCCACTATTCAACCTTTAGTAGAACTATTTCATAAATGCCACAATAGGCCAATGTGTCTCCTACAGCTTGAACCCATGCTACTTGGACATAAATCATGAACCATAAAACATGAGCTAAGTTCCTTTCCCAAATTATATTAAATATTTTTGTATAGTTCAGAGATTTCAATTTTATAAATGGGAAAGATGTTATTTATCTTCTTCAGTAGTTTATATATTAAATGAAATAAAATATGGTTTATTTAATAAAATAATAAAGAATAAAAAATTATTTTAAAATTATAATTAAAGTACACATTAAATTGGTGTATGAGATATCTTTATTTGTAAAACAAGACATTGCTAAAGTTTACAAAATCTTATATATTCTACTCAACTCTAAATTTAAGCGTATAATCTTATGAGAAAACACATACTCTTAAGAAATAAGATCACTCAAGATGTATACTTAGAATCATGTGTGGATGGAACATAATGTTTAGTATTTTATTGGCCTTGTTTTCTAAACCAATTCAAAGGGGAAGAAAAAAACTTGACGAAGTGAAAATTTTGACATCATTTTTGTAAAGGTATTAGCATCCATATTCATATCACTCACCCAAATTTAATATTATAGAATATTTTCTTATAAAGGATTCATGATTTTATGTTTGGATGAAAATTACCATTGAAAAGGATCCTTTAGTGGAAGTAAAGATGAGAGGACATATTAAAGGAGGATTTAATGTTGATGTTAGTGATGCACCTCATCACTAAATCAACCTTAGTTGGTGTTTCGAATATCTTGATGCTTAAATTATATCCCTAGTTCAAAGAGCACAACAGAGTCATCACCTCAACAATTTTTAGAAATTTATGAGATATTACTCCTAGGTTGATAAAATAATATATCAGACATTATAGGAAATACGCAAGTTTGTTATAAGTGTGGTGGAAACAATATAATTACTTTTTGGGCATCATCTAAGTTATTCAAAATAAGTAATGAAACCCAACAACCTCTGTTACACATAACAACTAGTAAACATCTAGGGGCATATCCTCCTCTCCACAAATTGGGCCATAAACAAGGGGGATTTGAACCTTGGATCTCTTGGTTTTTATAGTTTCCACATGACTTCGATGACCATTTGAGTTTCCCCATGGGAGATCTCAATTTCTTTTTAAAGCTAAAGAACAAATATTAAAAGATCATTGATTGTTGTTGTAGTTTCTTTACAACTTAAAAAATTTCTTTCTTCAACAATTTCAAAAATGCTTAGCTTATAATGAGGGTGTCACATTCTCATATTTTTTTTTAAGAACAAAAACTTTGTAGTAGATATTTCAAATTAGAAATCAAAATATATTATCAATTTAAAGCTAGATAACACATATTAAACTAAAATTGATATCGATATTGTAGTTTCTTTAACAACATAAAAAATGACATTCTTTAATATTTTAAAAAATATTTAGCTTATAATGAGGGATTAATGTTCTAGTATTATTTTCGAAGAAAAATTATTTTTATATTTGATATTACAAACGAGAAATCATAATATAAATTATCTTAGCCTCTCTTCTATAACCTATCCAACTTCTTTTGCTTGTGAGCTAGCTTCCTATACTAGAGAAAAGTCATGGATATTAAAAAGAGAGCTTTTCCCCTAAATGCTTACATAACCCATGGTCCTTCTCAGAGAGAGAGAGAATCCTTAGAAAGAGAAACTCTTTTTTAGTTGGATTCCATGAAAATGATAATGTTCTAGTTATGTAGAGATTATGATTATAAAAACAACAAATCCCCTTTATATCTCATACTCCCATGTCACTACCCCATCATATAAAGGAAACATCTCAAGGTTAGTAGTTGCCACAGTTGGCAAAACTAAACTATAAATATCTCGTAATCCCACTTCCAAGCACTCTTGAAATTTATCATATTTCTTGTTAAAAAATGTAACTCAATATCAATGCATTGCACTACAATCAATGAGAAATTCACTTTATATAAAAATTTGAAGTTGATGGGTAAATTGTTTCCATTTATCTAGTTGTTTAATTTCACCAACTAGCTAAGTTTTTAGTATTCGATTTTGATACATTTGAAATGAATATGAGTATTCAGTTTTGAGACATTGGAAATGAATATGAGTGCTTATAATACAGTCAATTTCATAAATGAAAGAAAATAGAATTGAAGATATTTTGTTTATGCATTTTTTATTTAGAATGAATACCTAAATATGCCTCTTGAGTAATCCAATTAATCACATAACATTGTCAAAGACTGAAAATATTGTTTGATCTTTGCATCTTAGAGAGATTATGAGCATAGAAGTTTAAAGAAAGAGATAAAAGTTTAAGAACATTGATAACTTACATAACCATAACTTCCTTCTCAAATCCCACATATCCACTTTGAGTGTTTCTTCTCAAATCCCACATATCCACTTTGAGTGCATGAGTAGTTGTTCACATTTTAATTGTATTTGTCACAAAAGCTTTCCCTCAAAAGTACATTTTGTGCTTAAAATTCCAATAAAAGAAAGGGGTTTTCACTTAACGAACCTATAAAATTGCATATGTTATAGTGAAATATTTAGTATTTCTAATTTCACTATCTAATACTTTGTTGAGTCTTGTACAATTGTGAAAGAAAAATCTCGTAACTTTACTAGATATTCCCTATTTTTACTATTTACCCCTTTTCAATCTCTCCGATTTATAAAATCCCTAACTTTGTATTCTAAAAATGTAGAATCTTATTTTCCTAATTTTAAAAATATATAATAATATAGATATTAATCAATAAAATAAAACTACTATAAAAATTAAATTTCAGTAAAACTTCTATCTTCCATAATAAAATATAAAGTTGTTTTCCTCCTTTGTGACACTATAATTTTAAAAAATATTTCAAACATTCTTAATTCGCATGTTTTACTGGAGAATAAAATTATATTATATTTCAAAAAATGTGTTTTAAGGTGTAAACTTCATACAAATTCTTATTATTTTTTTCTTTTAATCATTTCCACTTTATGTGCCGAAGTTGGCCCTATTTATAATTTCAATATTTTTTAATTTTAATTTATTTTATTAGTGTTTACTTCTTGGTTTTAAAAAGAGGGTCGTGCGACTTAAAAAAGAAGATAAATAAGCAGATTACCGTAAATTGGTAAATCAATAATCTTAAGTGAAAGGCGAGGTTAAATTTATTTGATAATCCTTGAAACAAATGATATCAATTTGATCTGGTTTTTGCAGTTTTCATTAGTTTCATTAAAATTATATTTATTATTATATCTCTTGTTATTACAAGAGTTTTTCGTTTTGAATTTAGGTTGTTTTTGCTAAATTTGAGAATTTATAGGTTAGTTATTATTTTATTTTATTAAAAAAAAATAGGTAAATTAATAAAAATTATTTTTATGGAAATTTAATATGATTATGAATATAAAAAAATTAATTTAAAATTAAATTAAAAAATTTATTTTAAATAAAATGACATCTGACTACTATGGTATATTTTTATCTAATTATTATTGTAACTTCTTATTTAATGTCATTGTTTTTGGAAATATGGTTTATGATCTATAATTAAAATATAGATTTTTTTCTTGACATTGGGTATACAAGTACAATTTTGTTCGGTTTTGCTTACGAGCATAATTAGATGTACAAATTGAAAGCTACCAATCACCTTGGAATATCCTCAATGATGTGCATCGATTTCGCCCCAAAAGGTTCCTCTTTAGAACCTCCACCCTTTGACATCAGGCATGACCTGAGTCAACTTCAAATTCCCATGTAAGGAAGCAAGAAATACCGAAAAGGACTAGTATAATGACCCAACACTTTTGACTCCCTAGTGATCCTATTTCAAGGTCCTCTTGCAACCTTAAATTTCTCTCCAATCACCACCATATCAACTATATCACATCATCTCTCGCTCTTCAACTCTATTACACCATCCCTTTCTCTATTTGGCTAGCTCCCATTTCATATAAGCTAGAGTATCACAAACACTAATGTTGCAACCTTTGAAAACCACAACTCCTTACTTGTGGCCAAATGAAATTTGAGATTGAACTTTCCTGCATTCCACACCCCTACATCTTCTCTTCCTCAATTGTTTTGGAATATTAGTCTGGTTTTCGAGTGTCAACAAGCCTACAACCTTCTCTACGAAGCCATTTATTCACTTGATGCTTAGTTCTTTGTTCCATCACTGGCATCACATCTACCTAGAGGTTGTGAGTGGTGCGTTATTAACTAATTCTAAGCTCGGTAATGTAGATCTTAGCTAATTAGATAGATACGTTTAATGTTTAACATAGATTTGGTGGTTCCCCACTCTTGTTATTTAATTGTTTCCCGTGACATTTTTTATTTGAATTCAATACATGTTTCCTCATATGCAAGCCATAGATGAATATTCTAAGGCTATCCTCTGTGACCATGATAAATCCCAAAAAGTATCATTCGAGGGGGCAAGAGTTAGTCCTTTTCTATACCCAACATAGGTTGAAAATTGTCAAAATGAATAGCCTACCAATTAGTGTCTTGGTTGTTATGAGAATATGCAGTCTTAAAATGAATTAAAAATGTTTTTATGAATTCCATTCTCTTTAGTAATTGGACACATTCTTCAAAATTTAACCTTAATTTTCATGCTATCAGCATTAGCTCTTTGGTCTAAAGGAATACAATAAATAATTACTATCAATTTTCTCCTAACCCAACTTCGCAACTTTTGAATGTCTTTGACATATAAATTTTGGTTCTATGATTTTTTTTCAAATAACTAAGTCTATATTTGAAAATCATTAAACCCTTCATCCTTTTATTCCCAACACCCTTGAAGTTCTCTCAACAACACCATGACATTAGAAGCTAGTCATTACAACTTTAGATACTTAATGAAATTACACCAATTTTAAATTTGAAAGGAGAGAAAAAATTCCCATAAATTTCGATCAACTCTTAGTCTTTTAGCCTGCAAAAATATGTGATCCACATTTAAATAAAAAAATTATTATCTTTTTTGTAAACCACCCACTTATATCATGCACAGACTTAAGAAGATCCCATTCAAATTCTTTTTGTTTCCCTATTTTTCCCTTGCCTCTTTCTAATGCATAGTACCTAAATGAACCTATAGTAAAAAATATAACATAAATGATGTATAAATGACGGGTTGATGTCATTTTTTAAAAGAAAAATATTATTCATGAATAATACAAAATATTGGATTTATATCATGTCTATGGAAGGATAAACAATATTCATAGAAGACTTTAAAAGGAGGGGGTTCCTATTGCATTTAAGAAAATACAAGTATCCCTCCTAATGTGTAAAATATAAAAATCACTTCAAAATCTAGCATTGTCCATAAGTCCTTAATATATGAGAATGTGAACCATCAATCTCTTGCAAGAAATCGAGAAATAGAGTGCAACAAGCATGTCAATGTACTTGCAAAAATACAACTATGGAATTAGGAAACCATTTACGTAAAATATAGGATACACTTGCCAATATTTTAAGCCATGAATAATTTGTTGATAGTTGTCTAACTAAGATGGTAAGTCCTATAAGATCAATATATTATATAAGTTATTATATATATAATATATATTATTATATATATTATAGACAGAGAGAGAGAGAGAGAGAGAGATGAGAGAGAGAGAGAGAATTATGTAGTTTGCTAAAACATAAATACTACCCTACTCAGTTGTTATTGATACATGGTTGAAGTAAAATTAGTATTCTGGTTATACAAGCATATGTTTGTTGCTTAATTCCTAAAAGTAAACTTCCATCCTGGAAAAGATGTATGTGATGGGCTCCCATAAAAACAATTGCTTGCAGAAAAATGATATATATTGGTATTGGTGCTAAAGTGATAGTTAGTACACTTTGAATTCTCTCCAATATTAAATGTCCACCTCAAGTATCCCACTAATAAAGCTAAAATTAAGTATGGCTTCTCGATGTGGTAGATGAAAATATTTTCTCTCATCTCCTCTACACATTTAACACATTACATAAAGCTTGCACATGGTACATACTCTATGAACTCTCTCTACCCAGCACACTTTTCTAATTTTTTAGAGATTTTGTATTGATGTACACGTCATCAATCCCCTAAAACAAAATCATGCACATGCTTATTCACTATAATCTAGGTTCATCCTATTTTTTTCAGCTTCTTGCCTTTCATCATTGTTTGCACCATTTTAACATCCTCCCAGATCCCAGCTAAGGCATAGATGGTAGAAAGTAATAGATAATATGCAACATTTTTGGGATGAAAAATAAAAAGTTGTTTTGCTACTAATTCCTCTATTTCTATATTGTAATGTCTCCTACCACTAGTACAAATGGGGCCAATATCCAATGAATTTTCATTGGATATGTGACTTATCGGCATTGGCTATATGCCACACTAGAGCTAAAAAACTTGTCACTAGCACTGTGTTGAGGAGTCAACATTTTATCAAGCGTCGGATATTCGACGAGACTGATGTCGATTATCTAACACCAAAAATAGTTGAAATTAACATTTAAAATATGATGCTTTGAAGTTGGTTTTGCGATTCTCAAATCCATCAGATTTCTGATGGAAAAAAGGTCGATAGATATACCCCACATGCATCAAATATTAGATGATACCCATGGTTTGTTCTATTTCCCTACACCCAAAAAATTTTTGACACTTTGTCGTAGAATATTCAGTGATTTTTTACTCTAGTCCAAATGGAAAGTCTGACGGTGTGGCTATTAGGTCCCTATCTACTAGTGTAACCCCTTATTGTTATTATTGCAAAACCCTTATTATATTGTTGTACCCATGTAGTACCCATATTGTTATTATTATGCCCCATAGAAGCCCACTATTGTTATTATTGTTCCCTTACATCTTTATTGCTATGTTGGCTCTCACTATATTATGACCCCTTAGACTCCTATATATAGAAAGGAGGTCTTGTCATTTGTATCATCCAAGAATTGTTCATTTGTGTAATGTAAAGGATGTTCCCCCTCAAAGAGGCTTATTTCTAAGTCATTTATCTATCTTTTCTATCCTTTAGTGAGATGGTTTCCTAACATTTGATATCAAAGCTTTGGATTCTAGGGTTTCACTGCTCCAAATAGGTCATCGTGGAATTTTTGCTATAACTTTTTTGCTACAAAGTTTCAAAAGCTAAAAAAACCCATTTGAGAAGGAATCAGTCTAAACCTCGGGCCCGAATTTCAGATTTTGTCTAGCTATATTTTTGGGGATATAATCTGAGGAATCTCTAGTTTTTGTAGACCCCCGAATTACATTCCAAATAGGTGATATTGGGAAAATCATCATAACTTTCTCTCTGAGCATCATATCAAAATTCCATAAGAAGTTATAGAAACATGATAGACTCTAGTTTTCTGTGTATATTTTTTAGATCCGAAGGTCAAAACAGTGACACATGGAACTTCATACAAGCTCACTCTTCTAAAAAGGTATAAAATCAGGTCATCTTGGGATATTGTACATAACTTTTCTTAGAGAATCCAATTTCGATTCGACTGGTGGCATGGGAAAGAGGATGTAGAGGGCTCCTGTAGGTCGCAATTTTTGAACTAGAAGATTAGAAATTACATAGTTACAGTCATTTCAAGATCGAGCTCCTAAAATCAAGAAAAGGTCAAATATGACGAAGTCTGATGGCAAGGATATGGTAAATTGGATAGTATAGATGGAGCAATATTTTGATCTACATGACGTGCAAATATTAAAAAAGGTACATAATGCATCTTCATATTTAGAACCAGATCAATTTTTATGGTATAAAGGGGTTTATTCTCGTAAACCACTTGTTACGTGGTCACTTTTCATGGAGGAAATGATAGCACATTATAAGGATATGAAGAGGAACACCTTCTTTAGCCAATTGATAAAACTCAAACAAAAGTGTTCAATGAAAGAGCACATTGAGGACTTTCAAATTTTGAATATAAGGGAAAATGATATTCTAGAGAAGAAGAGGATTGATGTCTCCATAGGGACTTTAGAGGACAACATTCAACATGAGGTTCGTCTATAGGAACCTGATTCATTGGAGAAGGCATTCAGGTTGGAAAGAATAGTGGAATGCAAAATTATGGAAACAAGGAATTCTACCCCTCACAACTATAAATATGGAAGTGTTCTTTCTCCTCACCTTCCAAAACCTACAAGGTTGACACCACAACAATTGGAAGAAAAAAGAGAAAAAAGAACCAACCACAAAGAAAGGAGTAATGAATCCAACCATATATTATAAAGCATTGGCAAGAATTATCACTCCTCAAACTCTCAATATAGAAGGAAATATCAAGAGGAAAAAGGTTCAAGAAGTGAAATATCACATCAAAGAAAGAAGAAATGAATCTGACCTTATCTTGTAATGCATTGGACAAAATTACCACTCCTCAAACTATCAAGATAGAAGGACATATCAAGAAGAAAAATGTTCAAGAAGTGAAAGATCACATTGAGCATCAAGAAATGAATCTGACCATATCTTGTAATGCATTGAAACAAATTACCACTCCTCAAACTCTCAAGATAGAAGGACATATGAAGAAGAAAAATATTCAAGTAGTGAAATATCACATCGAGCATCAAAAACAAGTTCTCCAACTTTTAAACGATAATTCCACTTTGGTGGAGAATCGAATGAAACAACAGGCAGATCAACATCACAGTGAAATAAGTTTTGATTTAGGCGATTGGGTATTTTTATGACTACATCTCAAGCAAGATATTTATGAGAAGGAAATGTTGGTAATACTACATGCACTTAAGAAATGGAGACGTTACCTAATGGGAAGACATTTCAAGGTAAAAATGGATCATGATAGCCTTAAATACATTTTAGAACAATAATTATATTTAGAAGAATAGCAAAAATGGGTCACAAATATGTTGGGCTATGACTTTGAAATCATCTACAAAAAAGGGAGGAAAATTGTTGTTGTAGATGCACACTCAAGAGAGGATGAGGATGTGGAAGCATTGTTTTGAGCTATTTTTATTATCCAAACAGATTGGATAAATAAACCAAGGGATGAATGGAAGAAGGATGAAGAACGGTGGCCAGTCATTGAAATGTTGAAGAAGATCCCAGTTCAAACAATATTACATGAATTGATGAGAAAGGAAAAATCATATTGGAACTTAGAGCAGTCACAGAAACAAGAACCCGACAACTATGAAATCAATCAATTTCAGAGTATCTCATCAAGTGGAAGAACTTACCCACTGAATATTCCACATGTGAGGACAAGAATTTTATACAGAAGCATTGAGAACTAATCAAGCATTGAGGACAACACTTTTTGAAGGAGAGGGGCATGTTAGGTCCCTATACTACTAGTCTAACCCCTTATTGTTATTAGTACAACCCACTTATTATATTTTTGTGCCCATGTAGTCCCCATATTGCTATTATTGTGCCCCATAGAAGCCCACTATTGTTATTATTGTGCCCTTACATTATTATTGTTATGTTGGCTCTAATTATATTATGACCCCTTAGACTCCTGTATATAGAAAGGAGGTCTTATCGTTTGTATCATCCAAGAATTGTTCATTTCTGTAATGTAAAGGAGGTTGCCCCCTCAAATAGGCTTATTTCTAAGGTGTTTATCTATCCTTTCTATCCTTTAGTGAGCTAGTTTCCTAACAGTGGCATCAGATAATAGATGGTAGAAAAAGAATGTGTGACAACAATGTTATCTCTCTGACACATCCTTTCGTTGGTATGGATAATCAAGTCTGATGTTTTAGCATTAAATAAGAAATGTTATATTAAATTAGTTTGACATGATTTTATATTTTAGTTGCATCATTGCATCAGTGTGGAGTTGCAAGTTCGAAAGTTTAGTGTCGAATATTCAATGGAATAACAATTTTGTTTGAAGGGAGTGTTGTATGCCTTACACTTTGTTTCGTCAGTCTTCATTGACTATCTAATGATTGTCCCATCAGGTAAGGTTCATATATGTGTTTTCTTCCATGTACCATTGAATTTTGTGGGTATATTAGATAATATAAATATTATTATATATATATATATATAGATATAAGATTTCTTTCTTTCTTTATGGCTCCATCATATTCATTCCAAGAGTGAAATACAAAAACCTCTATTCAAGAATTCAACCACTATGATCAATAATCTATAAATCAAAATTACTCAAAATACATAGAAATATGGGTAGTTTTAACCTACGTTGACCGTAGGCTTGAAGTGAAAGTTTGACCGCAGGTTTGACCTTCTATTTGACCATTGTTTACCACTCCAGAGTTGACTATTTTGTTCTCGTTTGACTATTAAGAGAGACTGAGTTCCTCTCTCCTTTGACCAAGCTATTTTGGAAGAGTCTGATTCGCCTTTGAATTTCTGGTTAGGACATAGTTTGATTGTTGTTGAATGAGGGAAAATTTCAGACTTTGGTTGGGCCATTTATTTGACTATGAGTAGTGGTATTGGATCATCATATTGGTAGGTCAATTTGACTATTGACTTTGACTTTGTATTATTATACTCTTTTGGATTTCTCTCTCTAAACATTTGATATTATCGAGAATAAAAGATATGTGGGTTTCCTCCTTATGGGTTTTTGTGTGGGCTTCAAGCCTAAACATCAGTGTCCTATTGCCTTGGATTGTCTTCTCTAGTTGTGTTTATTTTTTTATTTTTTCAGTTACTCTCAATGTGTTAATAGTTTATGTGATTTTTAATGGAAATTAATTGAAATTGTAATTGGGTTAATATGGAACATTGAAGTAATTGTTATAAGTAAAGAAGACGTTGACTAAAATTGACATGGTATGAGAGCTCGAGTGAGGATAAGCCCAAGAAGTATAAGAAAAGAAATCACCAAGGAATTTGTTGTCAAATGGTTTCCACTTCAAGTATTGGACTATCTAGGCATATTTTGGAGACCATTGATTCAATTATTATGAAGAGAATGTATCTAAATCTTCAATGTAGAGAGAGATGAGGTAGGCCATCTAGGAACAAACTCCTAGAAGGTGAAACATTTGAATTTTGAAAGCCCTAATTAGTGATTAGGTCACAGTCCTATGGATGAAAAGAAGGAACCCATGAACTCTATGTTGAAGAGCTGAGGAGATAGTTTAATAGCCCATACAATGCAAATCATATTATAAAAAGAATATAGTTCTAATATGATTTATGAGGTATAAATATACTCCATGAAGTGATCAAAGTTTTTAGAAGATCTAGATTCTATATGGCTGTTCAATATCCATCTCAAAGCATTAACAAGAAAATAATGTATCTCATTGTTTAGAAATTTCTTCAAATGTTTGAATTCTGAGCCACCTCAGAAATCCAAGCACCATGTAGTTGAATTCAAAGATCCAAATTAATTATAGGCCTTATAGGCCTAGTTAGGAGTTCCATAGTGAAGCCACAAAGGGAGTCGAATATTCCTTAAGTTCTGGGCATAAAATAAATTTGAAGGTTTTGATTGATAGCCTCAGCCATTTTGAGAAAGGGTCAAATCCAGTGCTATTGTCCTATACATATAAAATACCTAGCACTAGATTATAGAAGATATGCTACAAAAAAGATCTAGACTTATTTTGAAACAGTCATCTATGCATATAAAGATCTAAGTTTTTGTGAACAAGAACATCTTCATAGTCGAGTTAGAAAATATCTTGACAATAAAAGAGGATAAAATAACTATGAAGATCCTTGAAAGTCCGGTAGAAGGATAAAAGAATGCCTACAGTGACCTTAATTAAGGTATGTTTTACAATCTTGTGTGGTGCAATAAAAGACAAGAATTATAATTTTTATAAGGCCATATATATATGTGACATTTGAGCTTCAAAAAACAAAATAAAAGAGCTTACCTATGAAGCATATTAAGTAATTTATATAAATTATTATTATTATTATTATCCAATTTTAAGGTCACAACCAAGCCAAACACCACATTTATGTATGAGACCCCCTTGTTTGTGGGACAAGGGACCCACCTTCACCTAGTCATTTGATTTCTAAATCTACAAAGGCATACATACTCTACCCCCATTTGGTTTTGAACCGGTGACCTCTTAGGAGGAAGCACATGCTCATGACCATTAGGCCAACTCAAAGAACAAGTTAATATTCCTTCTTTAGTCATGTTCACATAAGAATGCTAGAATGAATTGATTGGAGGTACATTAGCACTCTCTTACAAGAACATTCATCAAGGTATATTTTGCAGCTTTGAATGTTTGTAAAGAGGCCGAGAACCTATGGGGAGAAGAGATAGTCCTAAGGAACTCATATATACTATTATGACAAGTTCCAATAGTCCCATTGAAGCTGAATTTGGAGAGAGAACAATCTTGTGAAGTAGTTATGAGTATAAGAGGGTTCTCTTGCATCAATATATTTATTTTAAAGTTTGAGCTCACATATCATTGTTTTTTAAATCCCTAACTAAAGACTTGTCATCCCAAGTTCCTTAAGATAAATTTTGAGGACAAAGGTAGTAAGAAGATTCTCTTGCAATGAAGATAGTGACAAACTACAAACATCTAGTAGCGTATGTTATCATGTCTCTTAGGTTGAGAAAGATAAATCTCCTTCAAGGACATCAAACTTGTTTTTGTGTAAAGAATATATTTGAAAAGGAAAAATATAAGACCTCCCTAAAGTCCTATTGTTGTCTCTCATATAAGATAACAATAACAGTTGTATTATTTCAAGTAAGCATAAAACAAGGAATGTTTGTCAAGAAGTAACAATACACACTTCATTGGCAAGAGAAGTATGTAAGAAAGATGTCTTGAAAAAATGCAGCGCCTGTTGATTTTGTCATCTTGGATAATGGTTTTACTAGCCTTGGGGTATTTATTATTCAATACAAGCAGTAAGATGAGCATGGCACCTTATCGCAGGTCTTTTAGAATCCCTTATGATGATGAAGGAAAAAGATATGGAAACCTTGAGGTACATATAGTATATTTTTTTTTTTGTCAAATGGTATAGAACCGTATTTTGTTAATCCCCTCATGAAAATACTTCTTGTTGATTTCTAAGGTTTTTGGAGAATCGAACGTATGATTAGTGAGGATGATGATTTGATTTCTATCTAGATATAAGGTTTGTATTTAGGAAGCATAACACCTCCTCGCATATCTAGCAACTTTGATTTGATTTTTTGAGGTAAACATGAGCTAAGGGATACTATAAAAATACTTGACCCTTGTATGACCTTAAGGAAATGGAGTGGACAAACCAAGACATTACTCACTCACCTCATGTTCTATAGGACCCCCAGGAACCAACCAACCATTGTAAGTGTCCAAACCATGAGATAAATTTATTTTTCAGTGAGATAGACCCCCAATCGCTCCCATGACAAATCCTCCAAGTGACTGTAAACCTCTAGTCACTCCCATAGGCATTCTTCACAATGGCTGCAGACTCTTTCAGACATTTTTGTGCTAATGAATGCAAGATTTAAGCTAATTTTTGAAGTCTAGGATCCAAACCTCCTCCCGGAACCTAATGAAACTTCCATAAAAGATAGATATCATGATGACAAAGCTTTTAACTCAAAACTTGATCAAGGATTCACCCTAGCGTATCCTAACCATGAGAGTCATTTCATCAAACAAGTGATGAAAATGCAACCTATAGGTCATGAATGTGTATCTAAACATAGAGATCTAAAACTTATCTGAGGTTTACCAAGAGGGACTAATTCCATCTCAGAATATCTATAATAACATGGATTCAGTAACCATTCATTTACAACCAAACATGATAAGAGCCATAACTTGGATCTATCATAAAACATAAAACCATTCTTAAAGAAAGAGTATAACCAGATTAATAATAACTACAGAATAACCATTAAAGCCACATAATAACAAGTATGTTTACTCATCAAATTTAAGAGAAACTTAGCTCTTATTTACATATGAAAAAGGCAACCAAGTGAAGCACTTATATGTACCACCAACCATATATTGGGATGAACCAGATCTTTCTTTTATTCAATCACCCCTGTGCCATATTCCAAGCATCAATGTGGGATCTCACAAGATAAACCAATCAATAAAAATGCAAGGGAATCTAGAGGTTAAACCATCTCCACCCTCACACTATTGTGATATGGTCTAAACTGGTCCCGAGATCACAAAACCAAACTGCGCTTGAATGCCTCAGTATTCCTTCACCATCCATTGGGGAATTTTCTTGTCTCCATCCACCTATTGAGGGCTTCCCTGCAAAAACCTTCTCCACCCAAAATCCTTAGGATTTTCATAGGACCACCTCATTGGATCCAAACCTTCTAGAAATTCAAAACTCAACCAAGAATGAATTTGATCACACCATCGCTATCCAAAAATGAAAAGGCAAGGTTGAAACCAATTTAGAATCCCAACAAAACCCATTCCAATGATAACAAATGAACCAAAAACAAACATGCATATGTCGTGCATGCCAAAATGAACTAGGAAATCATACATGTAACCTATTACCTACATGTATTCTTGTTGAAACCACTTGATCCAAACATTCCTTCTTTGATATTTACCTTTATTTGCTTTCCTTGCCCTTCCTTTTCTTGGTTGATTTCCTTCTCCTCTTTGTGCTCCTCTCCTCTCTAAAACCAATTTTGAAACTAAATTAACCAAAGGCAGACAAAATCGCCAAATTGCTACTCTGATGTCTTTTTATTATTGATGCCTCTAATTTCTTCATTTTCATTAATTCTCCTTCAGTTTCCTTCTCACATGCAACTTGTGACCTTTCACCTTCCTTTTCTCATATTTTCTTTTACTTTCATATATAAAATGCTAATGAATTCCTTATTTTTTCCTTTTCAAAGCCTTTTCCATTACCTTTTCCAATTTCCCTTTAGCCCTAATAAACAACAAGTGATGCCCACTAGGACACTTTGCCCAACATTAAGCTTGGAATACGTTTCACATGACCTTGGTCTTATTTTTGCCTTTATTAATTTTATTACATCAACTTTTGACCTAGGGTTTTTACAGGGCCCTCTCCCTTAGGGGAACATCATCTTGGCATTCTATGACACCTATAATGAGTAAAATTGTTGAAAAACCAAAACATACTTCCCACTGAGATTCATAACCTAGCTTGTTGTAGTATTTACAATGAACAATCTTCTCAATAATAAAACCATCATGGCAAACATGACTACATGAAAACCATACCACTTATTAGAGCTTTATAACATAGCTTATTGCGTATTTACAATAACAACAATACATAAATATGTACATATACCAAAACTCATTTTCTTTCATTGGTAAATAATGAAGGATACATAGCCCGCATTTGACAAGCCATATCCCATGTAGCTTCATCAGGCCAAAAGTTCTTCCACTACACCTTAAGTTGGTTGATTTCTTTGTTTCGAGGCATGAGTTTTTTATGCTAAAATATGCACATATAATATAGACCAATCAATAACATGATTAATATCCTTTACCTATATTTTAAGCAAAGAAACATGGAAATCATCATGGAATTTCAATCTCAAAGGCAGTGCAAGTCTGCAGGCCACTAGTCCAATCCTCTCAAGGATCACGAAAGGCTCGCAATATGAAGCTTCCAAATTTGCACATGACTTGACATTCAAGCAGATCCTCTTGGGCTTGATGTGAAAATAAACATGCTCCCCAACTTGAAACTGCATAAATGCCCAATGCTAATCTACATAAATATTATTCATGCCCTGTGCTACCTTTAGATTCTACTTTATAACCTTGATTTCCTGTTCCATCTTTGCCATCATGTCTAGTTCTATAAATATCCTATTCACTGGATCACGCCAATTGATGGGAATGTTACAACTCCACACATAAAGTGCCTCAAATAGACTCATCCTCAGTGACATCTGATAACCATTGATGTAAGAAAACTCAAACAATGGAAGAAACAACCACTCCCATTTTTCATGCATGACATACATCCTCAGCATATCCTCCAAAATCCTATTGACCATATTTGTCTATCCATATGTGTATGGATGATAAGTTGTATTGAAGTCCAACTCTGTACCCAAACATAAAAATAACTCCTTCCAGAACATAGAAGTAAAATTAGCATCATTATTTGAAAGTATCTTCTTCGAAACACTGTGAAATCCAATTCTCCCCGATGAAGACTTGTGCTACCTCACTAGATGAATAAGTAGGCTTTAATGGAATGAAGTGAGCTAATTTTCTCAACCTATCAACCACAACCATGATAGAAACATGTTTCTTCAATGTACTCAAAAAACTGTAATGAAATCCTAGGAAATGACCTCCTATTTCCACTCTGGAATCAGAATATGTTGTAACAAACCAGTTGGGTTCTTACACTCAACTCTCACTTTCTTATAGTCCGAGCATCCAACAAAAAACTCTGCCACTTCATTCTCGAGATTCAGTTAATAGTAGAAGTCCTTCATAGTTGTCAATGTATTCTAATATATTGGGTGGCCTAATTACGTCTTGCATCAAACTCCCCCAAGATAATATTCTTGATCTCATTGTCATCGGACACTTAAATTCTATCCCTAAATCTCACCAAGCCATCTACGGTGAGATGATATTCCACATCTTGTTCGCATATACCATGTTCTAACCTGTGCTTAAGATGTTGATACCTATCATCCTATTTTCCTACCTATAAGATCTTATCATGTAAATCTATCCCATAACACTTGACCGTTGCAACATGATTTACTTACACTCTCCTACTGAGATCATGTATAACGTTGTTCTCCTTTCCTTTAATGTATATGATATCAAATTCAAACTCACTTAGTGTGGCCAACCATTTAGTTTTCCCTTCATTCATATTTTGTTGGTCAAATAGGTACCTCAACCCGCTGTGATTGCCCATTAATACAAACATTTTTCTAAGAATATAGTGCCTCCACATCTTCAATGCATGAGTGATCACTTCCAACTCAAGGTCATGAGTCACAGGATTATGCTCGTGCTCATTCAATTTCCTTGACTCATAAAAGACCACATGTCCCTCCTCCATTAGGACTCCACCAAGTCCTCTATTATAGGCATCCGTGGAGACCACAAACTATTTATGTCCATCCATAATCTTTAACATTGGAGCATTTGTAAGAAACTTTTTCAACTGCTCAAAACTTGTTATACATTCCTTTGTCCATTCAAATTTATTTTCTTTTCTTTGCAATGATGTAATAGGGTATGAAATCCATGACGACTTCTTGATGAACATCCTATACTAACCTGCTAGCCCCATGAATGATCCAACCTTGTCCACATTCTTAGGAGCTACCCACTCCATGATAGCCCTTATCTTTTCCAGGACCACTACTATGCCTTCCTTGGAATCAAGATGTTCCAAGTAATGTACTTCTATCTAAAAGAAACTACATTTACTGAGCTTAACATAAAATTGCTGCTCTCTTAGCAATCTCAATATTTCGGCTAAGTGTTTGCATGTTCTTACTATTTTTTATAATATATCAATATATCATCAATGAATATCATCACAAACTTGTCGAGATAAGAACACAACACACTATTCATCAAGCAGATAAAAGTAGTTGTAGCATCAATTAGATGGAAAGGAACTACAAAAGAATCATAATTCCCATACTTGGTCCAGAAAAAAATGTTGTAGATGTCCTCTTCCTTAATGTGTACCTGATGGTATCCTAACCTCAAATCAATGTTTGAGAACACCATTGCTCCCTTTCAACTAGTCAAACAAGTCTCTAATCCTTGGTGATGAATACTTATTCTTGATGGTCATCTTATTCAGCTGCCTGTAATCAATGCACAATCTCAGAGTATCGTCCTTCTTCTTCATGAACAACACTAGTGCACCCAAAGGAGATACACTTGGCCTAATGTATCCCTTTTCAAGAATTTCCTTCAACTGCAACTTCAATTCTACCAACTCTATTTTTCTCATCCTGTTAGGTGCCTCTGATGATGGTGCTACTCCTAGTACCAACTCAATAGAAAAGTACATTTACTTATGGGGGGAAACTCTAAAATATCTAATGGAAACACATCCTGAAACTTCTACAATAGAGGGTACCTCTTGAAGATTTTTTCATCTTCAACATCCTTACCCTCATCACTGAAAATATGGACTACAAATAGTAGAAACCCCTTCCTCTGACTGCACTTAGGCTGCATAGTTGTGAATGTCCTCAGTGATGTAGGCTTCTTATTTCCCCACAATATTGTCTTTTCCCCATTATCATCAAGGCACTCAATAGCCTTGTCATAGCAATCCACTTTGGTTCTGTGGAGGTTCAACAGATCCATACCCAAAAGAATAGTATATGATCCTAGTGCAAGCAAACTTAGATGCACTAATGTAGGCATACCATTCAACTCAAATGCACAACCTCTTACCTAGTGATGAAATCTCTTCTTAGTAACTATATCCAACTACACTAACCAAAAATATGCATGCACTTCTTTTCTCAAACCACACATATCTCCCATGTGAGGATTAACATAACTATAATTATATCTAGGGTCAATGAAAATAGAAATGAATTGAACGCAAATCATAAGTTCCATCTCAATAATGGGTGCCTGGTTATCTGCTTTCTTGTTGTCCATAATTGCATAAATGTGACAAATGTTATGGCCCGCATCCTCAATTGTCTTCACCTACTAGGTACAACGGAAAATCCTTCTTATGATGGTCTTTGCAACATATCCAACATTCCAATGGTCCTCTACCATGACCTCTAGTGTATTGTTCTCCATGTTGTGACCCATGTCACCTCTCAACTACATTAAACTTCTTGTAAGTAACAAAATTTTCTTTCTCACCTATATCCTGAGGTCTTCCCCACTTCAGTGGTCATTTACCTTTAATGTTCTCATTTCCACTAAAATCAAACTCATCCTTAGCTTTATGTGTTGATTTCTCATGAAAATGCATTATTTTCCTCATGGCTTCCTCTAGCAACCTAGGCTCATCAAACTCAATCATGTCTCTCTATGTTGTTGTTAAGCCACTCATGAACCTTTGAATCTTCACGTTTTCATCCTCCAAGTAAGGCACATACCTCAACAATTCTAGGAACCTAGTAGTATACTCATTATCTCTCATGGAACCATTTTAAGATCTTTAAACTCCTTATATTTGTCATCATAATACCAAATCTCAGATAGGTACTTCTTCTTGAAAAAATTCTTGAACTCATCTCAAATAAATTCTTCTGCTCGAATGCCTCTAATATTCTTCACATCTTCCGACCAATTATTTTCTTTCCCTTTAAGACTAGAAGTGGCTATTTTGGATTTCATGTTCTTTCAATAGTTATAAAATATGAAAAAAAAATTCATCCCAAGCAACCATGCCTCTGCATCATCTAACGTATTCATATCTCCATCAAATGTAAGGGACTTGAATTTGTTGAATTACCCAAGAAA
Organism: Pinus taeda; assembly: GCA_000404065.3. Taxonomy (NCBI): domain Eukaryota; kingdom Viridiplantae; phylum Streptophyta; class Pinopsida; order Pinales; family Pinaceae; genus Pinus; species Pinus taeda. The sequence continues at coordinate 66,734 of APFE031524223.1, forward strand.
GTACTCACTCCTTCTATAAATATGATGATGGTGATTGCTATCACTCTGATAATTCTTTTGAAGTAATAAGAAGGAAAAACCAAAGGTAACCACTATCCACATTTGGAGATCAGGGCATAGCCTTCCTTATGCTCAGAGAGGGCTCTCTCTTTAAGTATTAACTTTGTTTTAGTAAGGATGTTTTAGGCTAGCTATGATTGTTCAAGGGGTTTTCATTTTGTTTGAAATTGGGTGCTGGGATCTGTTAAACAGATGGATAAATTGATGTCTTTTAGACCATTGGGGTATGGAGTCAACTAATAAGGAAACAAGATTGGATAAACTCACTAAACGGGATGTTCCAAGGGCAAGATAGCAGAGTGTATTTCAGATGTTTGAGACAAAGGGGTGGAAGGGCTTTCACTTAGGGTGAGAGAGAAGTTAAGGGTTCTCAGACCTGGATAATGAATGATGAAGGTAGGGGTAATCGAAATCAAAGGGAAATTAAGAATCCTTTAATCTGGATCATTTATGAAATCAATTTAAACTAAAGAGAAATTAAGTATTCTTTAATTTAAATAATAGAAGAAAACATTCAAATTCTTAACTATTAAAACAAAGTGTGATTTACAAAATTTCTGAAATATATTTCCAGTTATAGCATTTAGATTGACACACATATAAGATTATGAATAAATTTGAGAAATTAACAAAGACACATGAAATACTTGTTGGATATTCGCTCAACACATAAATCCTTCAAACAGTCTGATCTTTATTAATCAATCCATTGTGCTAGCTCATCAACTGATACAATAACCTTCTGGTTTATCTTGATCAAAAAGTATATAGAAGTGTCTAATAGAATCCACACACTTACTTCGAGTTGTGAAGTATTTATACAAAAATTATTACGAATATCTCAAATTAATTTGAGATTTAATCTATAAAATAAAAATATCTTCTTGCAAGAAGATAGAGACAGCTATTGAACTGCTTCATGCTGTCCCTTTTATTTTGGTATTGTTGTCCTTTATGGTTTTATTTTAGCCCTTTATGCTACTTTTTTGTTCAATATTTCACGCTAGAAGCTTAATTTACTTTTTTCTTTTATCTAATACACTTTGACATTGATATACTTTGACTCCGTTGATCTATCTTCATCTTTTTACCTAGCTTTTTTACTTTTACTGTACATTAACCTTTTCACTGCATATTTCTCATAGTAAATTAGTCAATTTCTCTTACGCTTCAACATCATGTAATTGGATCTTTATCAACTTCCTATATATTTCATCTGATTGGTGTACTTGGAAAAAGTAGGCTTATTGATAAACAAGTGTTTTACCTCATGCTGGAGGTAAAACAAGTTTTCAAATGTCTGATAAAGTACTTTGCCTATTGGAAATGCCTTGATTGATGATGTATTGACCTATTCTTTTGCTAGCTCTCTAATTTTTCTATTGTAATCCTGTTGTGTCATGAGCTTTTCATTTATTACTAACGGACTTCGTAACCCTTTCTCTCTCAAAATTTGAAACTTAGCCATAAATCTATCAACAACTACCTACATATTTTGACATTTGTCCTCCATGTTTAGCATTAATCTTCTCTTGGAAAGGACTTTTGTCATTTTGAGGAGTCTGTAAAACTGTAGGGGTACTCATGGTTGCTTCTTGTTGTGGTACCTGCAGGAATGCTCTTTCATCAAGTTGTCTTTCTAAATCACATAAGGTATTTTCAACATCTACCTTTGTACTATCCTTATCTATGAGAGTGTTTTCCAACCACTCATATTTATTGGCATATCTTTCTATCTCTGCTGTGGGGTGATGCATGTAAGGCCCCAATTTGACCTTTTATCTAAGTTTGGTCATAAGCCCTTGAGGGTCGTATCTCCACATGAAACTTTTTTGGAACATCTTTAGCTGTAGAATCAGATATGCTTCTTGCCCTACTTCTCTATAATTGCAAATGAAAGGGCCTAACTGATTTTTGACATTGAAATGAGTTCTTTTCTTGGCTGAGAAAAAATTGACTTCATTAGAGTTCATTATTTCCCTATAATACTCTAGAGAAAATAACCTCATGGGGACATATTTGGGGAGTTTGTATGGGTCTAGCTGGAAACCATAGCTTCTTATTTTAGTGTGATTTTATTAAAGGCACCAATCTTCCACCTTACTTTTCTTGGACAATTGGAGGACTCTTTTGATCTCTAGCATATTCTAGCTAGAGGATTTCCTGTCAGCATGGTCATGACTAGATGGAAAAAAGAGTCAATGAAGTCTATATATGATTATGGTGATGAATACCCATGGAATAATGGTGTCCAAATGTGATAGACCTGGGCTGGCCTCTAGTATAAAGCTTCTAGAGGGTGAAGGGAAATCGGTCTCACTAGTAATATAAAAACATATGGTATAGTACAGATGAATAGTTGAATACTCTTTCATTGTGCATTCTTGTAAATTGTTCATGCATTCTTTCAACTATGAATTGGGCATAATTGTACAAAGTAGCAGGAGGCTTTCCTAGGATGAAAATGGACATGAAGGCCTGGATGAGCTCATCAATAAATTCATGTGTGGTATAACCCAAAATACATGATATCATAGTCACAATATGCTTTCCCCTTTAAGAGAAAATATAAGAAACATATGGAGGGGCATCTTTAGGAATGTGCTTGTCTTCTACAAAGAAAGTTTGAAATATTTGGGCTAGTCTAGAGGGACTCAAGTTAGTGTACACATCTAACAAATCTCTGGTGGAGAGTGGGGTCAGGCTTAGGCCTGGTTGTACTTGCAACATCTTCTTAATTGATTTAGCTATAATTGTGAACAAAACATTTTTCTTAGGGGACATTATAGCTCTTTGATTGGGAATGTAACATGCATGGCACATATGGAAAATTTTAGGAAAGATATGTACTTGGGGAAACTGGTATTTGGGCAAATTGGAGTTCCAAAGGCCAACGTCATCAAAATGGTTTAGATATTTGTCTTTACTCAAACAATGAATTTTGAGCAGGACTTCATATGCACTTGCATCTCTCATTTGAAAATCATTGTCCACTAGGGGGAGGTAGTCTAGGTCCAAATGGGGAGTTGTGATAGGTCTCACATCCATGGCGAGAGGGGTAGCCATATTTCAGTTCTTGTGGATTTGAATTTGACTTTCATAAGTTTATTCAGAGGTTCTAATCGAAACTAGAAGCTTTCAAAGGGGTTTGGGCATGGGCTTTTAAATTTAAATCAATTTCAATTAATTTTACTTAATTAAAACACTTCATAGACTTAACATTTTCAAATTGAAAGGGTTGTGTGGCAAATTTGTCTTCAAATTTGGTGGTTTCGGCAACAACAAAAGTTTGAATTGCTTTGGTATGGAATGAGAGGTTGATTGGGGTCTCTGCAGCTTCTTCTCGAGTGAATTTGAGTTCAATTGGTGAATTCAATTTTTGTAGGAGTCACACTGGTTTACAGAGGTTTACACAGAAAATAAGTGAAAAAACTGAAATAGGGATTCACAGGCTTTTTGTTGAGCAACAGTCACTTTTTTGCAGGTAATTTTACACGTGAACAGTAGGTAGTTTCCTAAGCCATTGCACTGCTTTTGTTGAGGAAGAGATATTTAGGAGGGGTCACCCAATCTACCCCAATGCTTGACATGTAGCAGTTGGGGGGCCGGGGAAAGCCACCTTATCAGGCGGGTAAAGGTCAATCATCGGGTGAAACCGATATGGCTGTGAACCGTTGGATGTGGGCACTGATGATCAGATGACAGTCGGGCGAGGGAGGTGCACGAATGATAAGAGCATAGGTTCTGTGGGGGCCCAAGATTTTAACCCTTGGTAGTTTGGGATTAATTATAGGTTAATCATAGGTTTAAATGATTGGGTGGGGTTTAATGATGAGATTTATCTTTTTTGTCAAGATATGAGGTAAATTGTACAGTGTATATTAAAACTAAGAGTTGGGATATTTATATAGGGGATTTATTTAATATACGGGAAAAGGTATATTGGGAATTATATTATTAAGTTAAAAATTAATATGAAATGAATGTGTAGAGTGAAAATACCATTAAGAATAATTTAATATTGATGCACTTTCTTCAGATACACTTACACTTAGCATAAAGCACTTTTGTGGGTTTTTTGAATCAAATGGAATTTTAACTTGGGGTTATTTACTTTTTGATGCAGGAGCATTCAACCCAAGGAAAATAATTGTATTTTAGTAGACATAGGGGGTCATGTATTTTAAGGAAGTTGGATTCCTAAGTGATGAATTAATGTAATATTTATGATTTTGAGTGGGTAGAATATGAATTATTTAGATAATGTGAGGAAGTTGTAAATCCTCTTGAATAAAGGAGAACATGAGTGCTTAATAAAGACAAAAGAGTTGAAAGTCAATTATAACTCTTAAAGCAGTTTCATGATTCGAGGAACTAGAGATAGTTCTTAGGAATTAAATGAAGTTAGAAGTGGATATAGAGGATTTAGGAGCCAGTTTAGTAGATTTAGGAATTGAACCAGAATTAGTTCAATAGAACTCTCTGGTATAAATGTAAGCCTACGGGCAGAGCGGGAGAAAGAGGCCACTGATACTGAAGAACAGGTTTATGAGAGACAGAGAGTCTCTAATATTCAATTGTTTATATTTATTTATACAGAGCTTTATTCCAAAACTATATATATGTGTGGAATGAATATTGAGTGATTGTATTACATGTAAGTTCATAATTCGCAAGTTCTATAACAGGGCTATATATAGAGTTCTATAGAATGCGCAGAGAGGAGAGAATGATTCAAAGCAGTCGTTAGGGATCTTAGAATCTAGCTAAAGAATTAGAGGGAGCTTTAGAGAGGAAGCAAAGGGAAAATTCAGAAAGTTTAGCTCTGAGGAAGTGGAGGAGTGAAAACCCGAAACCCTGAAGAAAACCCCAAAATCAGACAGGAACCAATGAAAATAGTGTAAAGTCTAAGTAAAAGGGACGAGCAGAGAAGTGAGGTGTTGACACAAAGGAACCATTGGATATCACTGATCAACAGTCCAGATTAAAAAACAAAGGAACCTAAAGGAACTATCGGAACCGACCGATGGAGTACATCAATGGTCATTGCATGTGAAAGATCACGTAGGAGTTAACGCAATGAAAAGGTAGATTTATAACCTCGAGTGGTATTTCAGGCGACAAAGTAGTGGTAAGCGGTATCGAGGGCTTGGCTTTTATTCTAGTAATCGGAGGACACGTAGCAGCAGAGTAGTGAGGGGAAACCACTTTATCGGGTGGTTAACCCCTATGTGTGTGGTCAACTCAAAGCAAATGTGAACCGTTGGATCTACTAAGAGTGGATCAACGACAGAGGTATGATATGCAAGTTGGTCGATTGGGGATCGGGGTATGGAAGCGACACATGATAATGTGAAGGGCCGATGGGTGCGGATCCAATGGAGTTACGAGTGTAGGTTTATAAAGTTTGAAGTCCAATAGTTCAATCACATATCTGATGTAGAGAAGGTCTGTATTAATGTGAACCGTAGAGGAGCCGATGCCCGATTGCGATAATGGTGGAACCTTGGTAAGCGTGTCAAGACTGTACTAAAGTGGAAAGGTTTTTTTTTTGGTATTTCCTTTGTAATGGTTTATAAGGAAATAGTTCCAATGGAACTTTTTTACATGTTAATTATATATAACCAATGTTAAGAAACAGAAAGGTTAGATATACATGGTTAAGGGGTAATGAAGGTTTAAATGAAGGTTATGATGGTTTTAAAGTCCCGATAGGAGGGATTTGATGAAGGCTTTAATAAAGTCAAAATTGAAGGCTGAAGGGTTGATTAATAGGGCCTTAACCGTTGATGGGTGAGGATTTGACTCCTTTGAGAGTTAAATACCTAGGACTAACGTGCTTATGCATTTATATGCATACTATGGGTGTAAAAAGGGTGACCCTAACATCATTTGGTATCAGAGCTAGGTTTTTAATCAGAGCAGGGAAAGATTTCCTATGAAAAGGAGTTTGCATAGAGTAGAAGGTAAAGTGCATAAGTTAATTGATGAATGATAGATGCTACAACAGAAGATTGTAGGGGAACTTTTGAGGTTCTTGAGAGATTGTATCAGTTCTAGCAGAGGCTTGGAGACCAAGATTGCTTGGTACAAGCTCTGAAGGAAAGAGGACTTGGAGACCAAACATAGGACAATCCATTCAAAGTGTAGAAGAATGGGAGAAGAAGATCATACGTAGATCCTGGAGGTAAGATAGTGTGTTTTGTTTCAAATTGAAATTGAATATTGTGGTTACAGATGAAGCATCTCAGCAAAGGATAACGAGAGAAGCTGTGAGAGGAGAACCAGGTGTGTTTTGAAGGTAGAGTAAGGAAAATATTCTGAAGGAGAAGTGGCAGTGAGCTTGAAGAATCCAACAAGAGGTTGGACAGAGAGAGGACAACTAAAGTGTTCTCAAGAGAGAGTGAAAGATTGTATAAGCCTAGAAGGAGCAAAGGTGTTGCTCAAGAGGAAATTCCAGACAGAGGACCCATGCTTACCAAAATATTGAGTGAGGATATCTTAGTGAGGTAAAATTGCAGCAAGGAGGACTAGTTGTTGCAGAGGCTTGTTGTAGATTAGTGAGGAGCTCATGAAGAAAGAGGGGAAGAAGATGACTACTGATAGTCATAACAAAGGTTCACAGAGAAGCCACAACATAAGATATGAGAATAATAATGCAAAATAAGATGGCAATAGATTGAGTTAAGAGGAGATTGACAAGGAGTTGGCTGAGATAAGCAAAGAATTTGATGCGTTAACAATGCAGCTAGAAGGAAACTAGAGACAAGGTTGGGTATTAAGGAAGAAGCTAGTGGAGTGGCATGAGATGCAGAGAAGGCTAAGGGAAAAATGTTGGGTTGTGTTATATTATTTCCACGTAGTTAACTAGAGGTTTGAAGGGCACCCGTAACCCCACTTTATGGGGTTCGGGGTAGTGCCACAAAAAATTTTGGTTTTGGACCCTATGTTAGGTTGGGTGGACCCACCTATGGTTTTGTGCATGATTTTCGCACATGTTTTTGGATGCGATGGTTTTCATCCATGGTATTGGATGCTTCGTCATATACAAATATGTATTGTAACATTGAAAGGAAAATAATGAAAATCCAAGCTAGTAGTCTTGGTTTTGGGATCCACGGGAAAAGCTCTGTGTATATGTGTTTTATGTGTTATGATGTCTCAATATTTATTTTCTGTGTTTTAGAATTCGTATGTAGGTAATTTTTGTATGGGGTTAAAACCTACATTTGATATCAGAGTTGTTTTTGGCTTCAAGGGGACACCTTTATTGCTGAGGGGTTTCGCTTGGGCCTCTGGTAGACCCTGTTCAGCGGGAGATCTGTGAGATCGATTATGGTTGTGAAAGAAGATGGCAAGTGGTGGAAAGATAGAGATCAATAAATTTAATGGTCTGAGTTTTGAGTTGTGGAAACTCAATATGGAGGATCTGTTGGTGGATAAATATTAGTGGATTGCGGTAGAAACAGGTACTAAACCAATGGGACTGATCAATGAAGAATTGAAGAAGTTGGATCAAAAGGCAAAGAACACAATACGATTGTGTGTCTCAGATTCAATATTACTAAATGTATCAGGGGAAGCTATGGCAAAGGCTTTGTGGGACAAGTTAGGGACTTTGTACCAATCTAAGTCTATGGTGAATAAGTTGTCCCTGCGGAAAAAGTTGTATAACCTGAGGATGAAAGATGGAGACTCAGTGACAGAGCATCTGAATGCATTTAATACTATGGTAAGTCAGTTAGCATCTGTTGATATTAAAATTTCAGATGAAGATAGGTGCATCAGTTTGTTGTGTTCTCTACCAGATCCATGGAATAGTCTAGTTATTGCAATAGGTAGCAATGCAACTGCCTAGCATTTTGATGAAATAGTTTCATCCTTGCTGACGAAGGAGATGAGACAGAAAAATATGGAGAGCCATAATGGTGATGCCTTATTTGTACGAGGAAGGTCCCAAAAGAGAAACAAAAATAAGTCATCGAGTGGGAGATCTAAATCTCCAGGAAAACATGTAAAGGTGGTGTGCTGGAAATGTGGAAAGGAGGGCAGTTCAAAAGGGACTGTAAATCTAAAGCTCCTGATAAAGGAAAGGGATCCAATGATGCTCCTTCTGTAGAGGTGAATACCACCTCAGATGAAGGTGGGGATGTGTACTTGGTTTGTTCAAGTACACATGTAGATCATGAGGCATGGTTGAGTGACTCAGGTGCATCCTTTCATTTCACTCCCCATAGAGATTGTTTCTACGAGTATGAGAAATATGATGGTGGTGATGTCTTCTTGGAGGATGATAGGAAGACCAGAATCTTTGTTCATGGAAAAGTAAAGTTGAAGTTGCAAGGTGGAAGGGTTAGAATGCTTCCAGGTGTTCTACATATTCTTGCATTGGCCAGAAATCTAATTTCTGTTAGCAAGTTGGATGATGCAGGTGTAAAAATAGTGTTCGAGAATCATAACTACAAGATGGTGCGGGGAGCAATGGTATTGACGCAGGGAGTTCGGATTGGAACTCTATACAAGCTGCAAGGTAGCATTATTATTGATGGGTGCAATAGTTCTGTGGTTCCTGAAAGTGGAGAAAAAAATCTAGTGGTCTCTGGAGAGAAGAACATGCTGTGGCATCAAAGGCTTGGACATATTGGAGAAAAGGGCCTTCGGATACTTCATGTTAAAGGTATGGTAGAAGATATGAGTAATAGTTCTCTGGATTTTGATTTCTGTGAAAATTGTGTATATGGGAAGCAAAATTAGGTGAGTTTCCCCTCTGGTAGTAAGAGGGCGAAATAGATATTAGAACTTGTGCACAGTGATGTGTTTGGACCTATGAAGGTTCCATCACTGGGTACCTTTGTGTACTATATATCATTTACAGATGACTTTTTAAGGAATACATGGATATATTTCCTTAAGAAGAAATTTGAAGTCTTTGACAGGTTTAAAGAATTAAAGGCTTTGGTGGAAAACCAGACAGAGAAGAAGATAAAGGTGCTGAGGACAGGTAATGGTGGAGAGTTTTGTAGTAACGAATTTGAAGAATTCTGTAAGAAGTGTGGTATAGCACGACAAAATACTACTCCATATACACCTCAATAAAATGGAGTTGCAGAAAGAATGAATAAGATGTTGATGGAAATAGCAAGAAGCATGCTCAGTGGTGCCGGGTTAGGACAGGAATTCTGGGCAGAGGCAATGGATATTGCATGTTACCTAGTCAATGGGTCACCTTCATCAGTTTTGGAGGATAAGACTCCACAGGAGGTATGAACTCGTAAGAAACCCTCTCTTTCACATTTGAGGGTATTTGGATGTGATGAATATGTACATGTTCCAAATGAGAAATGAACCAAGTTAGATAGTAAATCTGAAAAGTGCATCTTTATTGGGTATAAGGATCATTTAAAGGGTTATAAGCTTTGGAACCCAGTCACACGAAAGGTTGTGTACATCCGAGATGTGGTGTTCAGAGAGGTGAAAGATGTTATTAAACATGAAGTCCAATGAAAGGAACTGGAGAAGATAGAGTTTGAGCTAAAGGAGGAAGAATCAAACTCTATAGCATAGTAGGAAGCAGAAGATGAAGAACCACAAACTCTAGCTGTGAGAAGATTAGTTCGAGAAAGAAGGCAGCTTGAAAGGTATAGTCCATCTACTTTTTGTTCAATTTTTTCTTTATCTATTACTGACGATGATCCCAGAAATGTGAAGGAAGAAGTAGATTCAAAGGATGGAAAACTGTAGAAAGAGGCCATGGTTGATGAAATGGCATCTTTGTACAAAAATGAGGCTTGGGATCTGGTGGAGTTGTCGGCTCGAAGGAAACCCATTGATAGCAAATGGGTGTTAAAAAAGAAGACAAATGCAGAATGAAAAGTGGAGAAATACAAAGCTCGGTTGGTAGCAAAAGGTTATTCCCAGGTGTCGGGAATTAATTTTGGTGATATTTTTTCTCGTGTTGCCAAGGTAACTTCTATTAGATTACTTTTAATTGTTGCTGCTACTTTTGACTTTGAGGTAGAACAGACGGATGTGAAGACAACATTTTTTCACGGGGAAATGGAAGAGGAAATCTACATGAAGCAGCCTGAAGGATTTACAGCAAGGGGTAAGAAAGAACTAGTATGCAAGTTAAAGAAGTCTTTGTATGGGTTAAAATAGTCACCAAGGTTGTGGTATAAAAAAATTGATACATTTATACGGGGACTTGGCTTCACCAGAAGCAAAGCAGATCACTAGGTGTATTTTAAATTAATTGGTGACCATGTTATTTATTTGGTCTTGTATGTGGATGATATGTTGCTGGTTGGAAATGACAAAGAAATTATCCAGGATTTGAAGACCCAATTGTCCTCCAAATTCAACATGAAATATATTGGTGTTGCAAACGATATTTTGGGCATGGAAATTAAAAGAGATCGGGAAAAGAGGAAGCTCTAGTTAAACTAGAGGAAGTTTGTCGATACAATACTACAGAGGTTTAATATGCAGGATAGTAAACCGGTGAAGGTTCCTATTCCTGCAGGTGTGAGGTTATCTGCTGAACAATGTCCCAAGACATAAGCAGAGGAAGGTGGCATGTCTTGTGTTCCATATGCAAGTGTAGTCGGTAGCCTGATGTATGCAATGGTATGTACTAGACTAGACATTGCACATGTAGTGGGAGTATTGAGCAGGTTTATGTCAAAACCAGGAAAGGAGCATTGGACAACAGTGAAGTGGGTTTTTAGGTATTTACGTGGCACTAGTGATTATGGTTTGTGCTACCAAGGAAGACCAGGATTAGATAGAGTGTTGGATATTCATGGCTTTGTTGACAAAGACTAGGCTGGAGATATGGATCGGAGAAGATCTTCAAGTGGGTATGTGTTTAAACTATTTGGAGGTGCAGTCAGTTAGATGAGCAAGAAAAAGTCTATAGCAGCACTATCAAATATAGAGGCAGAATACATGGCAGCCACTCATGCAAGAAAGGAAGTAGTTTGGTTGCATAGGTTGTGTTCAAGTATGGGGATAGTACAAGGAGCTATAAGGATAGACTGTGACAGCCAAAGTGTAATTTTCTTGGCAAAGTCTCCTGCATATCATTCAAAGACAAAGCACATGAATGTTCAGTATCACTTTGTGATGGATATGATAGAAGACAAAAAGGTTTTGCTGGTAAAGGTGGACACTTTGAAGAATACTATAGATGCATTGACAAAGTTTGTGAGCTCTGAGAAGTTCTCTTGGTGTAGAGAGACAACGGGCATTTCAGGGATGTGAAAATGAATAAGCTCTCTTATGGCCCCCTATGGAAAGAAAAAAATAGGTGGGAGAATGTTGGGTTGTGTTATATTCTTTCCACGTAGTTAATAGGGGGTTTGAAGGGCACCTGTAACCACACTTTATGAAGTCCGGGGCAGCGCCCTGGAAAATTTTGGTTTTGGACCCTATGTTAGGTTGGGCGGAACCACCTATGGTTTTGTGCATGATTTTCACACATGTTTTTGGACGCGATGGTTTTCGGTCCGTGGTATTGGACGTGATGGTTTTTGGTCCATGCTATTGGATGCTTCGGCATGTATAAATATGTATTATAACATTGAAAGGAAAATAATGAAAAATCAGGCCAGTAGTCCTGGTTTTGGGATCCAGGGGAAAATCTCTATGTATATGTGTTTTATATGTTATGATCTTGCATTGTTTTTTTTCTGTGTTTTAGAATTCGTATGCAGGTAATTTTTGTATGGGGTTAAAACCTACAAAAAACTCAAGGAGGTTGAGTTGGAAATGGAAGAGTCCATTTGTAAACCAGAATAGGGAGAAATTTTGGGAGAAAGTGGAGACTACACTAAAGATAAAGAATCGAGATCAAGCGAAGATCTCATGGACTATTGGGATAGTTCAAAAAAACATGAGGAGATGCTAACTGAAGATGAGGAGCAGATGTATAGTGCCATCAAGCTTTTTGTTTTTGAACCTAATAGTTTTGGTGTGCTTACAGGATGCATAGGAGATGATAGACAGTCTTTTGAAGCTGTCAAAAGCATGGAAGAGTATCTTACAGAAGATGAATACTCTGAAGTGAAGCTAAATAGAGCTCTTGAACTAAAGTATGAGGAGAAATGTGTTTTAGGGGATAAAGGGTACTCTAGAGTAGCAGAGTATGATGAAGAAGGCCTCTCAAGGGAGGAAAGTATTGGGTTGTACAATAGAAATAACTCATTGACAAATTACTAGTTGGAGCTCTTACAAGACAAGAACCATTCCTTGTGAGGGAAGGAGATGAAATTGAGCCTCAGGAGCTAAATCACGTAGAAGATTCTGAGCAACAAGGAAATGTGATGACTGAAGAGTCGAGTAAGACCACCAGGTCTTATGATCTTAAAATTAATAATTTGTGGATGATTGCAGGTACACCATAGGAGAATGAAAAAAATTGAAGGAATAGAATCTAAAATCTGTTCAGATCAAGACTGAGATGGAAATATCTCAGAACCAAAAGGAGACAAAATAATCACCTGGGAGAAGGCAACAAAATGGTAGAACTGTAATAGAAGAGAAAGATGGCAGTCTTATTCCAATGAAGACTGAAGAAGTGTTGTTCGAAGGAAATGATCCAATGATATTCATTAGGGAAGGACAAAGATTGTTTGAGGATGATATAGAGGTTGTTAAAGAATAGGAGGGTAAGGATGAAAGGGAGGTAATAAGAATCAAACAATTTCAAAGAAGAGTTAACCAACAACAGGCTAAGGAAGAAGAAGTTTGCTACTGTGAACAAAAGTAGGGAGGCATCATTGAAACAAATGATGTGGAAGAGAGGCTAATTGACTATCTCATGAATTCTTTTGAGAATTCAAAACAACATACAGATGTGCTGACAAAGGAGAAAGAAATAAAGAAGCAAACTAAATTGTTAACAAAGCTACAGATGCTGGAGAAAAATTGACACAGATGAGCAGCCAAATAAAGATGAAAGAAGAAGATTTTGTGGAAGAATTTAATCCATGGAACATAAATGTTCAATTGCTGGAGAGAATGTTAGAAAGTCAAAATTCAATGCAGAAATTAGATGCTATAGAGGGACATATCCTTAAAGATATTCAGGAAGTTTGGGTGGAAACAGCAACAACCTAAAGCAGAGAGAAGGAGGTAACAGTGAATGGAAGAATATGGATCAGCCCAAAGATATGCTAAATATGGAAATGAAGAGTTATGGGAGTTGATGATGAAGCAGTCCATATGGAGAAAAATGATAGAAACAGGAAACATGATCAATAAGAATTTGAACCTGATTGACAAGGAGAGGAAGATGAAATAGAAAATAGCACACAAACAATAACAACAAAGGTGCAGAGCTTTCAGATAGTTACAAACTAAAGTTTCAGACCCTCGAGGTTTTCTATCAACAGATGAAGACACATGATTAGGAGATCATGAATATTTTCTACTTTTGGAGTTTGATGCAAGAGCATTAAACCCAAGTAAAATCATTGTAATTTAGTAGACATACAGGGTCATGTATTTTAAGGAAGTTGGATTCCTAAGTGATGAATTAATGTAATATTTAGGCTTTTTAGTGGGTAGAATAGGAATTAATTAGATAATGTGAGGAAGTTGTAAATGCTCTCAAATAAAGGAGAACATGAGTGGTTAATAAAGACAAAAGAGATAAAAGTCCGTTATAACTATTAAAGCAGTTTCATGATTCGAGGAACCAGAGAGACTTCTTAGGAATTAAATAAAGTTAGAAATGGATATAGAGGATTTAGAAGTCAATTCAATAGATTTAGGAATTGAACCTAAAATAGTTCAACAGAACTCTCTGATATAAATGTAAACCTACGGGAAGAGTAGAAGAAAGAGGCCACTTATATTGAAGAATAGGCCTATGAGAGACAAAGAGTCTCTAATATGTAATCAATTGTTTATATTTATTTATACAGAGCTTTATTCCAGAACTATGTAGATATCTGGAATGAATATCAAGTGACTGTATTACATGTAAGTTAATAATTCACAGGTTCTATAATAGGTTACAAACAAAGTTCTATAGAATGTGCAGAGAGGAGAGAATTATTTAGAGGAGTCATTAGGGATCTTGGAATCGAGCTGAAGAATCAGAGGAAGCTCTAGAGAGGAAGAAAAGGGAGAATTCGTAGAGTTAAGCTTTGAAGAAGCGGAAGAGTGCAAACCCAAAACCCTGAATAAAACCCCAAAATCACAGAGGAACCAATGAAAATAGCGTAAAGTCGAAGAAAAAGGACGAGTGGATAAGTAAGGCATTGGCGTAGAGTAGCCATTGGATGTTGGTGATCAACGGTCCAGATTAAACAACAGAGGAACCTAAAGGAACTATCAGAACCGACTGATGGAGTAGATCAACAGTCATCACATGTGAAAGAGCGCAAGAGTTAACATAGTGAAAAGGCGGATTTATAACCTCGTGTGGTATTTTGTGTGGCAAAGCAGTGGTAAGTGCTATCAAGGGCTCGGCTCCAATTCCACTAACCAGAGGACATGTAGTAGCAAAGGAGTGAGGGGAAACCGCTTTATGAGGTGGTTAACCTAGATGTGCATTATCAACCTAAAGAAAATGTGAACCATCGAATCTACTAAGAGTAGATCAACAATGGAGGTTTAATATATAAGTTGGTTGATCAGGGATCGAGTTATGGAAGGGACACGTGATCATGTGAAGGGTTGATGGGTGTGGACCCAATTAAGTTATGAGCGTGGGTTTATAAAGTTTGAAGTCTGATAGTTCAATCGCATATTGGATGCAGAGGAGCTGTGTATTAATGTGAACGACAGAGGAGCCAATACCTGATTGTGATAAAGGTGGAACCTTAGGAAGCATGTCACGACTGTACTAAAGCAGAAAGGTTTGTTTTGTGGGTATTTCCTTTGTAATGGTTTATAAGGAAATAGTGCCGATGGAAGGTTTTTATTTGTCAATTATATATAACCAATGTTTAGAAAGGGAAAGGTTATATATGCGTGGTTAAGGGGTAACGAACGTTTAAATGAAGGTTATGAGGGTTTTAATGTCCCGATAGGAGGGATTCGATGAAGGATTTAATAAATTCATAATTGAAGGCTTGAGGGTTGATTATTAGGGCCTTAACCATTGATGGGTTAATACTTGACTCCTTTGAGAGTTAAATACTTGGGACTAATGTTCTTATGCATTTATATGCATACTGTGGGTGTAAGCAGGGTGACCCTGCCATCACATTTCCTAGGAAAATGAAGTTTAACCTTAGTAACAAGGGTTTTATTAGGGTAATGAAGGGAAATGAATTTTATGAAGGGAATTATAATGCTTTATGTCCATAAGTCATTAAGCCAATGGTTTGGTCCCACCAAAAGATAGAGAAATGATCTGAGCCTTTATGACTTGAAGGATTTAAGTACTAGAACTTACTTGTGGATGGCGAAATTAGTAAGTAAAGTGGTGAAAAAATGAACAGGAGTTAACTAAATGAACTCGTAAACCATTTTTTTTTGCCTTCTTAAATGCTCATGGACATTGAAACATATATCCAATAATGATAAATGTGCTTTTATCCAATGAACTTTATACTTCAACAACCTTTCTTCTACTTACCCATTACTTACCCTACCATTTTTTCTTCATTTTATTTGGGTGCATTTAGACAAGCAAACCCTTATCATTCATTTTTCTTTTAGAAATTAAACTATCTAATTCTAACCTTATATCATCCAAGGGCTCAAATTAAACTGATGAGCTCCTTTTATTTTCTATAACTATCTAATGATCTTCCAAGATTAAGCTATTTGGTCAGATTTTATTCTCTATATATAAACATAAAATTCAAAGCATGAGATAACCAAGATTAAATAGTTTGACTACCATGGGTTGTGGCATGTATGACAATATGTAGACAACCATTATTTAAGATAGTAAAGTAGTAAAATAGTAGCGGCATTTAGACTTGCACACTTTCATGGTCTATTTTTGTTTTTTGGGATTCATATATTTTCATTTTTTTTATCATTTCTTATTATTATTTTCCTTTGATGTTTCTTTTAGGACATACCCTCTTTACATTTTTTAAATTTTTAATGTGGAAAACATTTACAAAAAGAAAAGGTATGTACAATATTACAAGGCTCAAACATAGCCAATTCAAAATTATGAATCCTATCACCATAGGACTCTAATAGTGATGATGATGATGTATCCTAGACGAGGAACTAGAATGAAAATCACTCATATTAGTCCTCCTGTTAGGTGTACCCAATGGTCTACCACCTTTTGACTATATCCCCTTTATCCAACATGTATTTTGACCAAGACCTACTACCATATTCCCCATTAGTCTTCTCTTCCCTCTCTTGACTAATCCTTAACTACCCTTGTCTCTACAAGTCTGAAAAATTTTGAAGGATGATTGCGTTGACCTTTGTCTCCTTTCCCTGAGCCCTTGCAAGTCTTTCCTGAGCCTCAGCCGACCTATCACTATCTGCCTTGCAAATTCTAATCCCCTCACTTAAAATCCTCAATGTGTCTACTATATCAAGAGAGTACTCATCTCCTTTCTACCCAATTGATCTATTGGGAGAGTCACGTGAACTATAATCCACCATTTTTCTAGTCATATTTCATTCTCTTCTTCTTGGAAGTGTACCATTTTAGATAAACAACATAGAGACCATAACCAAAATCATACCTCAATGACATTTCTGGGAGTCTTATCTGATCTGCAAAATTAGTCCACATTAGCATGACACATGTATAATCATAATCATATCAGTAAAACAACATCATGCATGATAATATGACTACATACCATGACCTCATGTATGATAACCATAACCATAATAATGCATGCCCAACCACATGCATCTACCCCATTAGGTTGAAGTGTTTGAACAATTCTCTGATACCACTCTCTACTATCAGGTGTTACTCAAAGAAAGTGAAACCTACTCTGATACCACTTTGTAACACCTCCTCCCATATCTATACACTTTCACTATCTTGCCCAGGGTAAACATGAGCTAAGGGATACAATGAAAAGTCTCAATCTCCTACATGACCTTAAGGAAATGGAATAGAAAAAGCAAGACCCTACTAACCAACCATTCAAGGTATCCAACCCTGAGATAAATTTCGTTTTCAGTGAGATAGACCCCGAGTTGCTTCCACAATAGGGATTCCAAGTGATTGTAACACTGTAGTCACTCTCATGGGCCTACTTCCGAGTGATTGTAGTCTCTTTCAGGAAGTTCTATGCCAACGACCGTGATATTTAAGCCATTTTTTCATGGCTAGGACCTAGAGCTCTACCTAAAACTTAATAGGACTTTTAGAAATGATAAATATCATGATGATAATGATCTTAACTAAAAAAATGATTAGGGACTCACCCTAGCCCATCCTAACCATAAGAATCATTCATTCAAAACAAATGATGAACATGCAACCTGTAAGTCATGAATGCATATTTGAAAATAGACATCTTAAACTTATCTGAGTTTTACCAAGAAGGACTAATTCCCTCTCACAATAGCTACAATAACATCTATTAGGTTATGAATTAAATAACCATTCATTTATAAACCAAAAATGATAAGATTCATAACTTAGATCTGTCATAAAACCATACTTATAACCAACATATAGCCAAATAAATAACAATGATAGAAAAACCATTAAATCCACATAATAACAAGTATGCTTACACATCAAATACAAAATAATCTTAGCTCTTATTGACATAGGAAAAATCCAACGATGTGTACTACTCCACCATAGATTGGGGTTAACAAATTTTTGTTTTCATCCAGTCACTGTCATGCCATATTTTAAGCGTGAATGTGTGATCCCATGGGATAAACCAACCCATAAACAATCAAGGGAATCCAGAGGTTAAACCACCTCCACCCTCACTATATTGTGATCTCACCTAAATCGATCCCGAGATCACAAAACCAAATTGAGCTTGGTTGCCTCAATATTCCTTCACTATCTCTTGAGGAATTTCCCTATCTCCACCCACTTATTGAGGGATTCCTGAAGAAAACCATGTCGACCCCCAACCCTTGGGATTTTCTTGGACCATCGAACTTGTATCCAAAACTATCTAGCAATCCAAATTTGAATGAAGAATGAATCCCATCACACCATGGCTATACAAAAATGTAAAGAAAAGGTTGAAACCACTATCAAAACAAAAAAAAACCAACGCCAATGATAGAAAATGAACCAAAAACAGACATGCATATACCATACATGACAAAACTAGCTAGGAAATCTTACATGTAACTTGTTAGCTGTAAGTATTCTTGCTGAAGATGATTGATCCAATCTTTCCTTCCTTTATCTTTCCTTTCCTTTCCTTTCCTTTCCTTGTCCTTCCTTTGCTTTCTAACGTTCCTTCTCCTCTTGTTGCTCTTATCCTCTCTGAAACTAATTTTGAAACTGAACTAACCAAAGGAAGACCAAAGCCACAAAATAATGCTCTAATATCTCTTTATTATTGATGCCCCTAATTTCTTCATTTTCCTTAATTTTCCTTCAATTTCCTCCTCACATGAAACCTATGACCTTTCACCTTCCTTTTCTCTTATTTTCCTTTATTTTCATGAATAAAATGCCAATTAATGTCTTTGAGAGTTTTCTCTTAGAAATAATAAACAACAAGTGATGCCCACTAGGATACATTTCCCAATGTTCAACTTGTGATACATGTCCCATCACATTGGTCTTATGTTTCCATTATTAACTTGATTACATGAACTTTTAGACGACCCTATTAGAAGAACCCTATGATTCCATCATCCATTGTTGCATACAAGCCCTAGATTGTTATATAGAAGTCATTATATCGTTATCACATATTGTGCTTGGTAGTGCTTTTCATTGATCATTGCAAGTGCATCATGAAGAAAACATTGGAACGAGGCAGATCTTATGTTTTGGAAAGCATAATGAAAAGAGGGAACTATGAGGACCTTGATTTTGGTATCTTGGTTGGATCCTTGGACACATCAATTGATAAAGCCATATTTTTATGAAGAATGGTCATATGGATACCGATGCATGGATGAGAAGGATCTCCTTATGAATAATGGATTGGAAAAATTGATGCATTGGTAGCATTCATTTAGTAATGGAGAAAAAAAGAAGATAGTTTTGGATAATATCATGGGAGGATTTCTTCACTCTAGTAAAAGAAGGACCATGATGATATTTCAAAGTTTTTCTCTCCGGTTTGAAGCAATATTCCTAAAAGTTTGTTGATACAGTTGCAACATGATAGAATCTCATATTTTGAACGAGGAGCCGATTGATGAAGGCTAGATCACCAACTGAATTAAGACTCCAGAGGGACCTATAGAATTGTTGACATAATAGCTTGATGTCTATTACATGAAGGAAGTCCATGACAAAGGATGTTAATGAAGGAAATGCATGAAAACTCATTATGATCTGATGAATTTGATGGTTAGCTCTGATGATTCAATATACATTAGCTAGATGAGAAGATGCATGGAACTTATATAATTAGGATTGGATGTATTTGACACATTGATTAATGACAAAAAGGGTAGTAGGTTTTAGATATCTTAGTGGTCATATCTTTGCAAGATCACTTTCCTAATATTAAGAGGGAGCTATGGTTGAGTTGTGATGATTGGTTTATGAAGATCAGACAATTGATGATATCTCATGTATAATAGATGTTGATCCTCTCATTTATTGAGGTAACACGGAGATGATTTCTAAAGTCAAAATGAAAGTCCCTTCGCTAATGTGCTACTTCCTAGGCTTAAAGGTCTGGTAAAAAAATGGAAAAGATGTTGGTCCATATATAAACAACTTGTGTGGGGCCTCGTGTTCTTGGTAAACACCCAACTAGACATATGCCTTGTTATGAATATATTGAGTCAATTTATGGGTAAGCCTCACTCATTAGATTTCTTCTTCTTGAGATATCTTTGTTATACAATTAACTATGGTGTGAGGTACCCTGCTCGGAATATAAGATTCCATGGATATTCTGATGTTGGTTGGGCTAGCAACGTGGTGGACGGAAAGAGAACATATAGGTGTTATATCTCTTGGGATAAACTTCTATTTAGTGGGTGAAAAACAAAGGTTTGTTGCTATAGGAGAACCACTGAGGCTAAATGTATATATAAAGTCATGAGCATGGATTATTGTGAAGACATTTGGTTGAGGAAGATCTTCAGTGAGCTATTTGAGAATATGTTGGAAATAAACATTGTATATTGGGATAATTATAGTGGGATTCAACTTTTAGAGAATATGTGTTACACAACTGCTCCATGCATATTCACATAAGGTACCACTTTATTTGAATATGGCACAATAGTGGGAAATCAACTTCCATCAATTTAGGTCGGATGAGCAGTCTACTAACATTCTTACAAATCCTCTTTGTAAGTCTAGGAAGTATAGCAATAAAGTAAAACTCTCTTTTGAGGTGTGAATTCTCTGAGGTCTCCAAAATTATAAAGAAGAAAAACGTTACAATTCACTTTGATAAAGAATATATGCTAGTTGGGTGGTTGATCTGATCATGGTGTGTTGGGCTTTGTGTATATAGTCATGGACATTTCATTTTTAGTTTTGCTGATGTTTATAGACCCGCCAACATGTCAAGGGATCTCCCCGGTAAGAAATCCCAATTAGACCTCATACCATTTGTTGTAGGAGTCCCAACAGTGGGTCATAAGGTAATTCTTTGACCATTATGTCGCACATAGGCAAGTGATTTAACTCTATCAGTAGCAAGGGTGTGTCTATTGTATTGAGTCAAGGAAGGTGAATGAGAGGTTCTAACACAAGTGGGTTGGGATGAGTGTGCCCCTTAACAACCTTTATTAGTACTTAGCTCGGAAGGAAACACACGAGGAAAGATGCATCACAAGCTAGAAAGCAGATCAGTCAACAATCCAAAGTGGTGGTTAAACCAACATCACAACTGCAACAAGATTCATATAATTTCATACAAATAATTTCATACATAAATACGTAAGTTAAACAACATACATCATTAAAGCAACCGGAGCAGTCCAACTACAATAACAATATATGCATGAAAATGTGTTGACTCTTATTATATAAAGAAGTGTAAGTTACATTCATACAATACATCCATGTAAACCTGTTAGCCATAACAGCGAAACATTACATCCACATCCACCTACTCCTCCAAATATATGAACTAGCTCCATGCAATGGAGAAGCCAAGCCACATTACAATATTGTCCAAGATCTTTCCAAGATAGTCTTATGAAAATCTTGGCTGACAAAAAGCCCTTACAATGAGTTATGAGGGACTATTTATAACAAAGGGTGGGGTGGCCCTTAACATTCCCCTTTGTGACTGTTCAGTTATCGTCATGACTCTTCACCTACTCTATGACTGTTACATTCATTATTGACACTTGACTTACACTCGACATGACTCAACATTACAATGCACATGTACCCATGTGAACGCAATGGATTGAGTAAGCCAAAATGGACATCACTTTCACTTAGACAAATATAGGAGTCCAACTTCTGAACATCCTCATCCTGATCAATAGTAACATACTAATGTGAAGCTCTATAGTCTCTGATAGTGTTCGTGTGTTCTAAGGTGACCTCTGTGTCAAAATTGGCCTTTGCATCCATAGCATCCAGGCACATTGCTCGGGCTCCTCTATCCAACTTGTCTCATAGCATGTGCGTCATTGTCTTTAATGTGGCTGGACCAGCAACATACTTGTGTATGATGTCTATAGTGAAAGGCAAGTCTAGGCTGGTGGCGATGAGCATCAAATCGTCGAACTATGAGTCAAGCTCTAGTCAGACCTCCTTCTTGGTATTCGCCTAGGTGAGAGTCCAAAGTGATGGGATCGCATGTGTGTGCACCACAACATCCATGCTCTTGAATACTCATGCATGATAAGCCTGTATGCTAGTGATGAGTTGCAAGAGGTCCTCATAGTTCCAGATCTAACTCAAGATACGTGCTTTCAACTTGATCGCATTTGGCCTCATCATCTTTGGTAAGTGAAGTGGGGCTCCCTTGTACTTCATCATCCATGTTTGCATGTAATCAACAACAACATGTATGTTTGTCAAGATTTGTTCTCTCCTAGCACATTGCTGCTACCATCAATTGAGATGGACAACCGCCTTATGCACGGTACCAAACTTGAAGTACAATTCTCGCATAACCATGTCAAGGGAGAATACTTCATTTAGTATTGCCTTCTTGAATTCATCTCAGGTGGACATTGTCACCAAGTCTCATCCTTGCTTGGGCACGTGTAGTTCCTTCACCATTCTCTCATTCTCAACTATAAGAAAACAAACACTTGAGCTAATGGCTTTGGCATACACTCTCGTTGCCTCACCCAAAGAAACTGGATGCTTGTGCACATTAGTAACGATCACTTGTTCTTCAACTTGCACAGGGGATGTTTGATCCTCTAAAGTTGACACTCTATGATACTGCACAACTCTATATCGGGATTCAACAAACGATATGTTGTGCATCTATTCTTCTAGCTGATCACCGAGGATCTCAGTGCCTCCTTGCTCATCCAAGACTTGTTCTTCTTCTAGATCCATTGAAGCAGGTGAATGGACCTCTTTGTGGTGAGGCATGAGGTCGGTGTCCTATTCCAACTCTTATTACTCCATGTTTGCATTCAATTGTTGAATTGAATGTTCTATCTTGTGAGCAAAGTCTTTACCCTATGATGGTTCACCCTGTTTGCCTGATTCATGCTGTTCAGATGAACCAACTACTTGTACGAGTGCTACTTAGTCTGTTTACATGTGACGCACCCCCTACTGTATCTGTTATTTTTGCACCTCCCTCTCCTATTTTCACAACTCTTGCTGCTTTCGAAGTTGATCTCTCAACTCATGCAACTCCTTCTATGGTTCTTCCATTCTCTTCTTATCCTTCTGCCTTCGTGTGATTCACTTCTCGCGACATTGTCTATTTTCCTCTATATCCATATCTTCTTTCTCTGCAAGTGGATCTGTTTTAAACTTCCATCTTTGCCCTTCCTCCATGCGATCGCAAATCTTCCACTTGCCTTTGTCATGCACTGGTATGCTCGTCTCTGCTACCACTTCTGCTACTATTGTTGCTCTCTGTGATGCTGATTCCACTGCTTCACTAACCACTCCCAATGAATCTGATTGGTTCATTGGGTCTGGAGAAACTATAACAATATCTCCATGGGTGCTCCTCGGCCCAACGAAATGCCTCGTAGATCTAGTTGAACTAAAATTTGGTGTAGTGATCCTTCAAAATGCAACATGGGTCATACGGATTGTAGCTTCGGAGGTCAAATAGGTACTTCTTCATCAGTTCTTCTTTGACATCCACTTACTTGATACTCCGAATCTCATATAACCCAATCCGCAACAGAAGACTCGGCCAAGGTGCCTTCTTCATCCGTTGCAGTCTAGTTGTCAATATTACCCAAATGTGATAGGCTACATCATGTATGACAAGTACGTCTTAGGAAAACTTTGGAAAAAAATGCGAAGGCTTCTTTGTACTAAACATTTGGATGAAAGCGTCGGACAGTGAGACATACCAATCTGTAATATGTATCAATGCCTTCATTGCTTTCTTTGACTTGTAGGGTGGATCTTGTTTGAATATTATTTTGTAAAAAGGGATAAAAAAATGATCGGAGAACTGTGTGATTACTCTTTTGAAGCTTCATTTGGACAACAACTTGAAATATGTGTTCATAGTAGTCTTCACTAGTGACCATGCACACTCCAAGCCTAGGAACACATGTCTGGAATAGACTGCATCTAGGATGTAGGTGGACATGTAAATCTCTGCATGCATACCTCTAGGTGATTATCAAGCTTTCATGACCTACTCCTTCAGCTGATGAGCTAGTATGCCGAACCAGTTACATGGTTTTCCTTCTCTAGCCACTTGGTCCAGTGCAACCACCCAACTCTCTGGGAAGGTTTCTGTGCTTTCTTAGCCATACAACTAACAAGAAAATATGATCAAGTATTGGTATGCCTTCCTCAATATATTTTTCTTATAGATCTATTTGGGTGCCATCCTTAAATGATTTGGCTCCTTTACCCAATCCTTCATAATGTCTCTTGAGTTAGCATTATTGTTGGGTAAGTTCAATGGAGTCTCCATGATAGTCACATGCTTTGACATATGGTACATCTCATCATAATCCTATTCCCACAAGGTCATAAGCTTCATCCACTAACACTACTCAAGGTCATTATCTTGGGATCAGTGTGAGAGACAATCCAGTGTATCATGTCCGCACATGGGAACATAGGATGTCTGCATGCAATCCGGTACAGGCCAGACTTGTGAATGTTCATGTACACCTAATGGATTTGAGGTGCTCCCCATAATTTCCTACCAATCTTTCATTGACTTCTTTCCACTTTAGTTTGATGTCCTTATCTAGATACAACTTTGTATCTTCATAGATCGGCAGACTAGAGGACATTTGCTCAACTGCTACTCCAACTACATTTCCATCAGTGTCCTAAGATCATATTCTCTTGGAAGCCATTGAGACAAATGAAAACCTAAAAGGTCTGGAGACAAGAAACATGCATGGAAAGAAATATATTAGTGAAAACAAAGAAAATTCTACGGAATGACACAACACATACCTGGGAAACTGATGAGAAAGATTACACAACTTCTTTTGGGAGGTTAGGTGACTGGCTCCCAAAACTGCACAAAAGATAGTCTGGATTATCTGGGAGGTAGGACTGGCTATTGGATCTACCCAATGCATAGTCCAAACTAGTTGCTGAATATGTGCAATGGGTAGTCTAGAGTGGTTGATGGCTGTTGGGATTGCGAAATACACATTTCTAGCTCAGAAGGACTATAGGCCCATGGACAAATTTGTGCAGTTTCCTTGGCCAATAGTCACTATTGTCCAGAAATGTGAAAATAAGTCTTGGAGGCCAATGGTGGGAAACAATGTGCATTTATTGAGAGGAAGGCAAAGCCTTCCTTCTCCAAATTGCACAGTGTAGTCTGTGTGAGGAAGAGTCCGGGTGAAGGTTGGCGCGACTTGCCAATGGGAAAATGAAAGAAAATAAGATAGTGAATTCATGGTGACATTAAGTGAAATAAGAGATTCATAGTGCATGCAAAACATGAATTAAATATTCAACAAACAGATCAACATGCATGTCGGTGAAGTGACTCGTCAGTTGGGTGAACGTTCATGCAAAGGAATTTCATGCATGTGACAACAGTGAGATAGAAACAAAAAATAAGACAGAGGTAGGAGAAGATGGTATACATGTAAATGACGTCAAGCATTCAAAGAAATAAAGAAAACAACACTCGCACAAGTGAATACTGAGAAGGTGACAGAAATTATGAAAACGACAAGATGAGGCCACTTACCCATGAATAGATGAGCCGGATGTATCAAAGAGTTTTGTATGTGTTGTGGGATGTCAAAGCTCCAAGATAAACATGAAAGAATTAGCTTTGATGTGTCGAATTATTAAGTTTGGCTCATAACACGAATGCCACAAATCTAGGAAAAAGTGACACTTAGAGGGAAACTTCTAAAACAACTTTTCATGTAACCACTAGCTGCTAAAAATAGCTCCCTGAATCATGGAATTCCTTTTGCATGTTGCATTTTTCTATTCCACGAAGAACCAGTCATGCATGCATTTAAGTCAAGTTTCCTCAATCTTGGGTAGAACTGGTCGACTAGACTACTCATGCATGCAGCTACTCAAATGCTTGAGAAAAATGCACATTTCTAATTGGGAGCTCGCTTGACTACCCAGGAGGATTACATAATTTCTGGGCAAAGTAGCTAACTTCTGCCCTGATTTGTACAAATTCCGGGCTAAGTGGCCCTGGTGGGGAAATTTGCGCAAATCTTGTTGGGAGTGTTAACTGGTAGGTTTGCACAATCCTAGAGCCCAGGAGGCTACTAGAGAGGATTGCACAATTTCTAGAGGGAAGGCTAGTTGCCCTTCAGAAATCCACAATTTTCCAAGGGAAGCTACTTAGCCTGTAGCTGGACCAAATCTGGTTAAAAATCCTGTGAGGGGAATAGATCAAACTCTGATCGATAGGCTACCTTTTTGCATGCAAAACACTAAAGCTTGTGTACTTGACAAAGCAAGAAAAAGTGTTGTGTGAGGTTGGTAGGGAGGCTACAAAAGGGGCTAAGGAAAAATTTTGGAGGGTGGTTGTAGTTGCTACAACAAGTTTATAAGAAGAGAAGTTAGGTATATGGTCTTGGAATAATTTCAATGTAGAAATAAAACATTTCTTGAAATCAAATGCAATGTAGAACTAAATCACTTACTTGGTAGCCAAGCACTTGGTTGGCTAAAGTTGAGTAGTACTTGGATGAGATTTTTTCATGTATATGACTCCAACCCTAGTAAATGTTTCAAATTCAATTATGCGACTGAAATTACCTGCAAAAAAATGAAGGAGGAGAAGTTAGATGAGATAGATACTTAATAAAATATAAGAAAAATCGTAGCATCGCCTTACACCCAATTAATAGAGAAAGAGTTTCTCCTACTTCCCTACATGAAAAGTGAGAGTTTGTGGTCTTTCACTCGAATATGAACAATTGTAAAAGAAATACAAATACTAGTAAATATTTTTCATGGAAAAGTTTCTTATCTATTATAAAAATTTATGTAACTCCCACTCAACCAAGACTTACAACACAAATATCAAACAAATTTGGTTCTCTCACCTAAAACCTTACCATCTTGAGCTATTTGATTCAGATAGTTGTTCAAATTCAACTACCAAATTGATATTAGTTGTCCTACACATATTCATGAGATCAATGAGGCAAACATAGATTAAATTTGACCAAATATTAAATCTAATTTCATGAATAAGTAATAATTAAAATGAATTGAGTGTGTGAATATCTGAATGAGCTCTTCTTGGTTTCAGGAAAAAATTGCGAAAGTAGTTTTATCTTGGAGCAAACCTCCCTCCACTTGACGAAGCAACAACAAAGCCAACATTGAGTTTGTTGTTGCTATATTGGATCAAGGGTACTTTTCTCCAAGGCTATCGCAACCCTAATTTCCTCTGTATTGAGTAGGGAAACCATGTGAAGGTGGAAGCTCTCATGTCCCTTCCCACCGCATTACATCACTATTAATTCCTGAATACCCAATCTATCTACTATATAGAAAATATTTGAAAGAAAGACATTAAGATACATAAAAAAACAAATAACAAAAATTCATTCATTCATTCATCAATCAAAAAAGTATTTCATCTCAACAATATATACCAAAAAGAAGATATTTACATAATATGAAACAAGTTCATGTAAATAAAGAAACATATAAAAAAAATTCATTAGCATATAATATTCATTCATTCATTAATTATAGACACAAAATACTTCATCTCAAAAAAAATTATTATCAAAAATATGTTTTCATAATATGATACATGATGTTTCTAATGTTATAACTAGTACAATCATTTATTTTTCCTTTTCCTTATTTTTGACAGCTTGGTCGTATACTAAAGACATTGTCGAGGCTGCCACAAGAGGGGTGGATCGTTAGCTGTAACAAGAAAAAAATGTTAAACTGATAGTTTTTGTTATTATTCATTAATAAAAGTAGGATTAGAGTTGTCTTTACCTCATGTACTAGTGGACACTATTGGAATGGCTACCATGTTCTCCTCTTTCAGTAAAGAATCGCCATGTATGAGACTATCTGCCATTGAAAGTTGGCTCGTAGTGTGTGTATGTTTTGGTGTGAACTATGACAAAATTTCCTATATAAGATTAATTAATTATTTTATTTTATTTTTTTCGATTAGACAGTGTAAAAGTTAAAAAAAAATAAAAAAATCATAATTGAACTTATGACATAAAAAGATCTCTTTAAAATATGGTTATTACCCAATATCTCTGAAGATGTTAGTTAAGCATGTTGATCCTATCTTTAGTATCAATAATTTTCTTTTTAATGTGAATAAAACGATCAAGTTATTTGTTAGTTCTAACCACAAGCTTATTGAATATTACGATTAGGTCAAGAAACATATACAACTCATCATAATCAAACCAATTAGGATCACTAAACACTTCATTATGTACTTTCTCAAAAACATATGTGGACTACTTTGAGGATGGTGCCTTCCCCTTATCGCTGTCTTTATAAAAATGTGTGATTTGTAATTATATTCCACCATCCTTAGCTGTAAAAATTTTAATATTTGATTCTGATGAAACATTTTATATCAATAAAAAATTCCAATTTAATGAGTTAGATCAGTTGGAATGGGCATCATTTGGCTGAGAACCATCATGAGGTGACTGTACAATGGGCTATAATTTTTTTTTTATTGAATTTACTTTTATTACTCGTAGATTGGGAGGCATAATTAGTAGCACTAAGCAATTAAATGTTACATTTCAATGAGAATCTCGTCTTTCATGGATCATGAAGTTTTCAAATGGATAATTGAGTTAATTATCACATAAGTTGAAACCATTATGTAATTGAAAGGGGAACATGAAGATCAACAATTTAATCACTGAACATTAGAGGAGTAAATCAACTAAGGAATTAGTTGATGGAGAACAGAGGAAGGGTATTATTCAAGGAAGGAAGGCGTCAACTCTTTTATTAGCAAGAATGTTATAAGTATTGTAACAAAATAGTATTAATAGAAAATCTTAAAGGTTATGTATATTGCACTATAATAATCCATTAATCCACAAACTCATAATAGTATTTACTGAAATCCTTCACGAGGGAAGTTTTTATAGGTATCTTGACCCTAAGACTAAAATTGGTCGCAGATTTAATAATTTTTCATACGTTAGAAATAAGTTTAATTAATTATAGTTCTAATTATAAAGCTTATGGAAACTAGCATTATAACCTATGAAAGGTTACTTGGATTACCTAGTAGTCATAATGGTTGTACATATTTTACATGGACTTGTATACCAAGATGTTTAAGATGCAAAAATTTTATATGAGACAAATATTACAATGTGTGTTCTCGATTTTTCTCGTTATTCAGTTTACATGGGTTTTGGTTGAGCCTCTATAAACAATTCCTTGCATTATAATTTGATCATAACCTCAAAAAATATTTGCATAAAGAAATATCACAACAGATGTTCCCTTAAATGGTTTCATAATTCGTTCACTCATTCATAGATCCAAAAAATATTTTATCTCAAAAACAATTATCTCAAATTTTTTATGACAAGGTTGTTCTAATTTTTTCCAATGGAAAAATCACAAATTTTTATTAAGATCTTCAAAAGTTACACATGCAAATGTCGTGAGGAATTTAACCTATCAATAAAAATGTGGTACTCAAAAAACTGGGTTCTAACTATTAAACAAATGCAGTAATTTTTCATCGAGTTTCTTTCTCTTTGAATATATGTAGTTAACAAAAGTGTCTTGATTTTGGCCCCTTCAGTTGCTATGGGCTCTAGTGTATGTCTTGTTGCTGGCCTAGTCCTATGACTATGCTACTACAAGTGGTGATGCACATCAACTTCAATAAGAAAAAAGTGTTAAGTTCATACTTATAATTATTATTATTGGAAATGTTTTACTAATAAAAATAATAGTAGAGTGCTATTTACCTACTTGGGTAATTGATGCAAGCAGAATACCTTCGGATGTGAGAATATGTTCATCCATTTCTATGGCCTCATCTTGTACTTTCTCTATTGTAGAAATAAGAAAGGTTTGAATTAATACACCTTTCGAATTTAAATAGTTTTAATTGTATTCCATAATACACTATTTTTTACGACACATGAAATACATATAGTACTAAGCTGGAGATCAATCTTAAGAGGCGGTCCACCATTAGTAGGTTCATGTGTTCTATCTACATTTCTTGCCTACTTTATACAATCAAGCAAATTAATTTATGGAATAAACAATAACCAATAGATTTTACAGGTAATCATTTATAAATATTGTTTTTTGATTTTATTTCCTAACTGTTAGGTTGGCTGCTAGAAGATTGTGAGGATGCCAATCTTGTCTTACATTCAACCAAAATTTGAATTGTGTTATGAAACCAACTCACAAAATAGAAGAAAACATAAATCAATGACTTCAAAAACAGTCTCTTCGAGGAGGAAAGCTCCTTTACATTACAAAAATGAACAATTCTTAGATGATACAAATGACAAGACCTCCTTTATATATATAGGAGTCTAAGGTGTCCCAATATAATTAGAGCTGACATAACAATAATAATGTAAGGAAACAACAATAACAATAGTGGACTTCTATGCAACACAATAATAACAATATGGGGACAACATGGGCACAACAATAACAAAAGGGACTAAAATGACAATAATAATAAGGGAATACACTAGTATTATAGGGGCCTAACATGCCCCTCTCCTTTAAAAAAATGTTGTCCTCAATGCTTGAGTAGTTTTGGATGTTCTTATAAAATTCTCATCCTTCCATGTGGAATCTTCAGCAGGTAAGTTTTTCCACTTGATGAGATACTATGAAATCAATCGATTTTGTGGCTGTCAAGTTCTTGTTTTAGTGACTGCTTCAGGTTTTAATATGATTTTTCCTTCTGTGTCAAGTTCTGGAAATATTGTTTGAATTGGGAGCTTGCCACCTATAACCTTCTTGAAGCATGAAACATCGAAAATGGGGTGCATTTGTGAAGATGCAAGAAGTTCCAATTTGTATGCCATAGTACCAATCTTTTCCAACACCTTGTACCAACCATAATACTCTGGTGATAATTTATTATCCTTCTTAGCTTGCTTGAGGGAAATTTGTTTGTATGGTTGTAGTTATAGAAATACTCAATCACCTACTTCAGAACTTCATCCTTTCGATGTTGATCTTCTTGTTGTTTCATTCTATTCTGCGTCAAAGTCAGCTTATCCTTTAAGAGTTGGAGAAATTATTTTTGATGCTCGATGTGATCTTCCATTGCTTGAACCTTGGAATTTTCTCTTAAATATGATGCGATGGACAGTGGATGATATCCATAAAGTGCCATAAATGGGGTCATTTTTGTTTTAGTATGGAAGGAAGTGTTATATGACCATTCAGGCAGAGCCAACCATTAGACCCATTGAAGCGAAGATATCCTTCCAAACATTTGTTCATTATCTCAACTTTCCCATTAGATTGAGGATGATAAGATGATCTATGAGCTAATTGAGTATAAAGAAAAGAAAATAATTCTATCCAAAAATTCCTAGTGAAACTAAGATCTTTGTCACTTAGAATAATCTTAGGGTTTCCATGTAGCTTTTGAATTATTTCCATAAATTCCGTAGAAACTATACTAGATTTAAATGGATGAGATAATGCACAAAAATGTCCATACTTGGTAAGTGTATCAACTACCACCATGATGAAACTCTTTCCATCAAACTTGGGTAAACTTGTGATAACATCCATTGAAACCTCCTCCCAATGTTGACTTAGAATGGATAAAGGTTTTAATAGACACGGGGTCTTAATTATCTCAACTTTATTTTTTTTCAAACCAAACATAGCACCACAAACTTTTGAATATCATATTTAAGGCCATCCCAAAAAAATTCCTTCTTAACCTTGTGGTAAGTTTTTAAAAATCCTGAATGCACTCCTAAGGGAAAAGTGTGCAATTCTAGAAGAATGTTTTGTTTGAGTTCGGAATTCTTACAGATGTATAAGTGATCTTTGTACCATAATGAATCATTTCTCCAGCTAAATGTATCAGATGTACTGGTATCTTGCTGGAACTTTCGAATGAGTTCCCACACTTCTTCGTCCCATTCATCCCTTACTTCATTTATCCAATCTAGTTGGATAATATAAATGGAAGGAAACAATGATTCCGCATCCTCATCCTTTCCTAAGAGTGCATCTACAACAACCTTTTTCTTCTCTTTGTGACCCATTTTTTTTACTCTTCTCATGATAATATTTGTTCTAAAATGTATCTAAGACTACCGTGATTCATTTTTACCTTGAAGTATCTTCCCATTAGGTAAGGTCGCCATTTCTTAAGTGCATGTAGTATTTCCAACATTTCCTTCTCATAAATAACTTTGTGTAAATACTTTCCTTTGATTGGACGACTTTCAAAAGCAATGGGTAATATTTCTTCTTGCATTAAAACAAAACCAATTCCATTTCCTGAGTCATCACATTCGATAATAAAGGTTTTTGTGAAGTTTGGTGTAGCTAAGACCAATGTTTGACGCATTGCCACTTTAAGATTTTCAAAGAATTTCGTTCCTTCTACAGTCCAAGAAAATGCATCTTTCTTCACTAATGTTGTTAGAGGTGTTGTTATTCTCCCATAATTCTTAACAAACTTGCGATAATAACTTGTCAACCTCGGAAATATTCTCAGATGCTTTATGGAGGTGGGGATTTTCCATTCCTTAATGGCTTTAATTTTTCTAGGGTCTACCTTAACACCATCATAAGATACAATATGACCCAAATATTCCACCTCTTGTACTCCAAAGAAAAATTTGGAGGGTTTTTCATATAATTGTTTCTCCTTCAATAGTTTCAGCACTTTATCTTTCTAATGAGAGGTTACACGGTCAATTCTCATGGACCATCAAGTTAGGCTTTCGTAATTAAGTCACTCAGATGTGATCCCTTCAAGTGGGTACCCTTAGGGTTAGGGATGTTGATCTCTTATATAGAAAAATATCCCTTAAAATAGTTGTGAGGAACAAGAAGTTGCAAATGGGTTTGACTATAGTTTCAACCAACATTAGAAAGACTCTTGGCTTCCATGTTGTTTATTTTTTGTTTGTTTGTACATTAAGTACCTAATCATGGCCATACTCTAATGAGAAAATTATTAGCTTTTACAAAAATCATAAGATGTGGTGTATTGCCTTTAATATTAAGATTATAGGTTATATAATGTTTTTAATTCATTTTATTTTTCTTTACCATTCTCTAAAAATGTTGCAATCCCATATTTAAAACTATATAGAATTGTATAAGTAGCAATAGTTTTAAATATGAGTTTTTTATATATATTTCAAAAGTCAATAATTTATTGATTTAAAACTATCTTCAAATTCATAATAAACTTTTCAGCTTTTATCTTTTTTATATTTAATTTAAAATATACATGCTTTCAATTATGTGGTGGTGAATTTGGTTGGTGTTTCATTTTGTTTCAAATTTTTAGTTATTTCACTACTAAGTCTATGAAATCATATATATTTTATCTTTTTTTTTTAAGCTGTGATCTTTTAAGAGGAAACATATGTTCTTAACTATTAGATCCACTAAATTTATAGCCTAACCCTTTCCTTGATTTTAAAACTATAATCTTCTTAATAGGAAGCACATGTTCTTAACGGTTAAGTCCAAGCAACCTAGCCATATGTCTTCCTTTCCAGAGCAACAGCCATTTTAATTGTTTGGAATGTTGTTTATGTGCTCGGCTCAATGTGCAGATCCTGTTAAGATCCAGATGTTCGACCTGTGGTCTCTACAGAGGCGGGCAGTGGTTTTGCCTGAGCAGTCTCATGCCGATCCTGTTAAGATCCAGATGTTCGACCTGTGGTCTCTACAGAGGCGGGCAGTGGTTTTGCCTGAGCAGTCTCATGCCTCTACCCCGGTAATTCATGGCGATCGCTGGCGACAGGATTTGCAGAATTTAAATAAAGCTGCCAGAGAGCGTCCGCTTCTGGAGGTCACGCCAACCTCGGAATGCAAGATATCACCCAAGGAAAGGAGGAGACTACTGAGGTTCATGTAGATCGATGCACTCCGAAAATCGCTAACATTTCCTGCAAATAGTTATTGCAGATTTGTATGGACTCTACGGGAGAGTAGGATGACAAAGAAATTGCCAAACCAGTTCAGGAATCCGGGCATATTTTCCTGGTTGGCGATGGTTTCTACCTTCGGCCCGAAAAGATATGGGATTTTATCTTAAAATCTCTGAAGCTTCTGTCGTTTTAAATTTTTTTGATTTGATAGGGTTTCTAGATTTTTTTTTTCTATTCTTGTTCTATGAGGCCGACCTCTGGCGTCATAGTCTGTGTTTTGATGTATTTAAGAAATAAACCTTGGTACCTGAATACTTTTTTGGAAAGCACTGTGTATTGCATTGCAGGATCATTGTTGATGAAGTGAATGCCATGATAAGTGATATAATTTGCAGAAGCATCGTTTTAACCAATGACCTTCTATTATGTTTGAACTATCATAAATCATTTTACCTCGATTTTTTTGAAAGAAGGTACTAGTTTCAATTTGTGTATTCGAACGGGTCTGTTGGACGGAATAAACTGTGTATTAAATCATAAATTATTTACCTGGCATCTTTGTTTCCATTGCAAAATCCTATAAACACTTCTTTCAAATTTTCGAATGCTTCAAATTTTGCATTCAATACAATTTAATTGTCATCAAAATGTCAGGCACATGACTTTGAACTACAATTTGTACACTTCGAAAAATAATTTGTATGGACAACATTTTGCTTTTAGAGTTTATAAAATGTATGATTTCCTAACAAGCCTGCAACGATTCATCGCTGACATTTCCAAATCTGATGAATGCTTTAAAATACACAGGCTAATTCGTGCGTTAATTTGATTGCTTTAATTTGAATGTTTCGTTTTATTACTGGAGTTATCAGACCTTTACAAATTTCATTATTGCTTTAAAATACATAATATTTACAATGTTTGGCTTTGTTATTGGAATTATTAGATCATTCTGAATTTCGTGATTGCTTGAAAATACATAATCTTTGTAGTGCTTGCTTTAAAATACATAATCTTTACAACGAGTTGATTTGAATGTTTAGTTTGTAGTGAGTACGGTGAGTTAATTTGAATGATCAGTTTCCTGTCATTATGGCAATTTCTTTTGGTTCTCGCAGTAAAATGATAAATTATTTTAATTTAGGGTTCTATTTTAGCTTTCGTATATATAGTGTGCGGAAGAATTCTATATATCATTAATCATAGATTGATTATGGAAGAAAGTTTTCTTTTACCTTTTTTATTTTTTTTAATTGGTTATGATATTAAACTAATTAATTTATAAATAATATTGAAATATATTATGGTACTTTATTTGAAATTAAATAACATTAAAATTTTAAAAAATAGATGTAATATATATCAAAAACTATAAAAGTTATATATGGCTTTTATATTAAGATATTAAAAACATTTTATATTTTTTATTTCTAATAATTATATATAATAAAATGGGTAGCCTAATTGGTCATCTCTTAGTAAATCATATTAAATGAAGTATGATTTTGAAAGATCACATTTTTTATATTTATCTCGAGGGCTCTTGTGGTTGTGGGTCTCTTGTTATTATTAATAACTAATAATAATAATTAATTATTAATTAATATATATTAATAATAATAATTAATTATTAATTAATTAATATTTAATAATTTAATTAATTATAATTAATTATTAGTAATTATCATAATTATATTAATAATATTTAGTAATAATAATAATTATTAATTACAATAATTATAATTAAATGATAATTTATTAATAATTAATAATTATTAATTGTCAAACGAGGCAATAATTCCTCAGAATCAATTCATTATATTCATTCACGTTGGTCTTTATTATATACATGAGGGAGAGACTATTCATTTCATCTTCCAGTGACTCTCCATATTTTCCATTATTTATTTACATCAGTTACACTTATTCGGCCAATCTTGATGATTAGGTGTCAACATTCTCCCCTTAATTTGAAAGAATGTTGGTGAGTCCAAGCATCATTCTGAATATTTCAAGCTTTTCTCTTCCAAGTGCTTTGGTGAAGATGTCTGCAATTTGCTCATTAGTGGAAAAATAGCGGAGATGGATTGTTTTGGCCTCAACATGATGTCGAATGAGATGATATCTAGTATTGATGTGCTTCGTTCGATCATGGAACTTTGGGTTATTGGCAAACTTTATTGCTGAGGTATTGTCAATCATGAGTGGAGTCGATTGTACTTGTTTTACCTGCAAATCTTCAAGAATTTTCCTGAGCCACACAATTTCTTTTGTTGCCTCAGTTGCTGCTACATATTCTTCTTCTATTGTGGAATCTGCTAGGACTGATTGTTTGCATGATCTCCAAGAGACAACTCGTGATCCAAGACTCATAGCATAACATGAAGTAGATACCCTAGATTTTTGTCTCCATTGAAGTCTGAATCAGAGCATCCAATCAAGCTGACGTCATCCACTTGTGTATAGTTGATTCCAAAGTCTTGAGTCCCTTCAAGTACCTTAGAACTCTTTTTCTAGCAAACCAATGTCCCTCACAAGGCTTTTGCATAAATCTGGAGAGGATGCCAACAACAAACGAAATGTCTGGTATAGTAGGAGTTAGGTAGTTGAAACTTCTTACAAGCTGTCTATACTTTGTTGCATCCTCAAATTCTTTTCCTTCAATTGATGTGAGCTTTAAGTTTTGTTTTATTGGAGTAGTAAGAGGATTGCATTCTGTCATACCAAACCTATTCAACAGATCTCCAATGTACTTCTTTTAAGAAAGAAATATGAATTTCACATGTTGAGTTACTTCAATACCAAGATAGTAATGAACATAGCCCAAATCAGTCATTTCAAAACCTTTCCTCAATTCCTTCTTTATGGTTGCAATGTAGCTTTCATTGTTCCCAATCATCAAAAGATCATTTACATATACCATAAGATATATAATTGTTTTTCCAACTTTCTTGATAAATAAAGTTGCATCATCAAGATCATAATGTTTTAAATTGAGTTTCAGAAGATACTCAGTTAGTTTTTCATACGAGGCTCACGGTGCTTGTTTGAGCCATACAAGGATTTCACAAGTTTGCATACTTTATGTTCATTTCCTTTCACAGCAAATCTTTCAGGCTGGGACATAAAAACATTCACTTTTAGATCTTCATTCAAGAAAGCAGTTTTTACATCCATTTGATGGACTTTCCAACCGTTTTGAGCTGCTAGGGTAAAGAGTGTGTGGATTTTAACCCATTTTGTTCTTGGGGAAAAAGTCTCCTCATAATCGACCCCTTCCTTCTATGAAAAACCTTTTTCCACAAGCCTGGCTTTGTGCCTGTCAAGTGAGACATCTGCTTTATACTTGTTCTTGTAAAACCACTTGTAGCCAATTGATTTGGTTCCTAATGGAGGATCAACCAACTTCCAAGTGCCATTATTTATCAAGGCATCATACTCCTTTTGCATTGCTTCTTTCCATTCATCATGAGAAGCAACTTCTTTGAAGGAAGTTGGTTCAAAATCTATAGACACATTCAATTCACAATCATAAAAAACATCCAATATCAATAGGTGAATCACAGTCATCTACATCACCTCCATTTTGCTGGTTTTAATTTCTAGTTGTTGTCTTTCCAACCTCATCGAGATGAACACTTTCAAGTGTCTTTGTGAGCCACTTTGGGGGACCTTTCTCAGATGGTCCAAGCTGCTCTGTTTATTGAGTTGGGATTGAATCAAGATTGAGACTCCCAATTCTATCAATCACATTACTTAAAGTATCATCCATTATTGAAGTTTCATGCGGGGGAGAGAGTTCTTCAGAAGAAGATTCCACATTTTGATCTAGTATAGGAATCCTCACTTGAAGATGTGGAATCTGATTATCAAATTCTTGAAATGATTTTGCATTTGTAAATCTATCGAGGCGATCAAGTTGCCGCTCAACAACATTGTCAATTTTGGATGATTCAAGAAACATTACATGTCTAGATACAACAAGCATTTTATTGACTTCATCATAGAGATGGTATGCTTTGGAGGTGTTTGAATACCCCAGGAAGATACACTTACAACTTCTTACACCAAGCTTTTTTCTATGTATCTTTGGTATCAAGGCATAACAGGTGGAACCAAAGACCCTAAGATGCTTTACCAAAGGAACGTGCCCATACCACATTTCATAGGGAGTCTTGTTTATGATAGCATTAGATGGGCATTTATTCTTTATATATACAACACATAGAACTACATTAGCCCAAAACATCAACTTTACATTTTTGAGAAACATCATGGCATGCACCATATTTAAGATTGTCTTGTTCAGTCTTTCAACTACACCGTTCTGTTGGGGATTATAAGGAACAATTGTTTGATGTTTGATCCCATGTTGGTGAAGGTAGTTTTCAAATTCATTTGAAGTGTATTCTTTTCCATTATCAGTATGAATAGAGTCAAACAAGATTGTGCATCATTTTCAATCCATGTATGAATGTTCTTGAATGTTTGAAAAACATCATATTTGTTCTTCAATAAATAAACCAAACACATTCTGGTGTAGTCATCAATAAATGTCATCATGTATTTATTTCTATTTATAGAAGGAACATGCATTGGACCACATAAATCTGAATGAATGAGTTCAAGTTTTCTATGTGCTCTTGAATGTGAATCATGAAAAGACTATTTTCTATGCTTTCCTAGAATCTAAGCATCACATTGCTTAAGTTTCCTAGGAATTGTAGGCAACCCCGCAACACCATTTTTCATCAAAAAGCAAAGGCTATCATAGTTCAAATGTCCAAATCTAACATTTAAACTTGATGGAAGTGTACCTTCTTCATAATGAGAGTTGTATGAGAAATGTTGTGCATGAGCAGAGGTACCCTGTAGCTTGAGAAGCCTTTCTTCTTCTATCCCCCTCATGACAAGTTAGTGGCCAGATGCTTTTTTCACCTCAAGCTTGGCATCAAACATATGAATGGAGTGACCTTGCTGGCAGACGTGGACCAAGGACAACAAGTTTCTCTTCAGTTATGGGAGATATTGAACATGATGCAGAAGAAAGTCTGGAAGACCACACAATTTGAACTTGATTGTGCCAAACCCTGATGGCTTTGGTTTTGATTGGTGTGCTCCGTCAACATTGTCTATAAATTCTTCAAAAAAATCTTTTCTATCAATCATGTGCCAAGTTGCTCCTGTATCAAGCAGCCAATCATTTTTCTAAGAAGCAAGTGAAGCATTAAATAAATCTTCATTTACTCTGATATTACATTGTGCCACAACATAATGAGCATATCTAGGTGCTTTACCTTTATCTGTGTCACTAGTTTTACCTTTGGCTTGGTTTCTTTGTTGCTCAATTTTGTCCCAAGGTAACTTTCATGGAGAGGCATCATGTGATCCATTTCTTTTGCAGCATATGAAGTGCAAATCTACCTTTTCTCCTTGAGAGTGTCTGCCCCCCCTCCTTCTGAAATATCTTGCTCTTCCTCTTCAACCACCTCTTCCTCTAGAATAATCTTGGGAAAGATTCTTTTATTTATGAGTAAGGCACACAACCTCTTCAAAATATTCAGGGGTTGCCTTCTTTCCAAAACTTTCTCTCTTTCAGCAAATTTTTTCATAAGGGAGTCAAAGGTAATATCTTTTAAATTTCCATTTGCTTGCAATGACTCAAGATAATTGGAGTAAGTAGCATAAAGTGCCTTGAGAAAAGCAATAAGAGGAATATCCAATTCAACCTTAGTTCCTTTGATATCATGCATTATAGATTTTACTTCAGATGTAAGAGCAAGACGATCATTATTTTGTAATTCAAGAGTGAAGAGTTTAATCATGAGTTGCACAACTACAAGTGCAGAATGTGAGTCATAGAGTTTTTTAAGCTTCTATAAGGCTTCGAAAGTAGTTGAAAATGGCGAAATATGGCGAATCACCTCTTCACTTACAAATGCTGCAATTAATACATAGGCTTTTCTGCTCTTATTTTCCGAAATGGTGAACTCTTTATCTGAGGTAGGTTGTTCTGGATCTTTATCTCCATCTCCAACACACACTTCGTTCCACAACTCATTGAAGGTGAGGGTGTGTTTTATCATCCGAGACCACTCAAGATATTTCTCCTTGTCAATGAGGACTATTCCCACAATGGATATGATTGAATGCATTGTAAAATCTGTGTACTGTAAAAAATACTTTTGGAAATATACTGTAACAAAATTGTACTTCTGGTGGCAAACTCTGTTTAACTTTGAAAAATAAATAATGAGGGATAATTAAAATAGCAGTGTATTAAAACCAATAGTCTTAAAGCCACCATATGAAGTTTCATCACTAAGGAAATACACAATATGCTGGTTCGTTTAGAATGTACTGCAAATAGAAACCAGAGTTGCATAACTCACATAACAAATCAGTACATATTCAAAGTCTCAGTCTAATAAGTACATAGGAGTCAATTATATATCAAAAAATGGTGATCTTAAATGGCACACATATTTCAGAGAACGGAAGCTTAGGCCCTTTCACTACGAATCCTTTTGGTCAATACCATCCATCACATGACCATCAACCACATTACGGTTTTCCAACGTAGACTTGGCAACATTTGGCAACACTCACTGAAAACAAAAGTTTCATCAGAATCTCTTTGTAAGCGCTTTAACTCTCTAACAAGTAGAGCTCACGAGAGTGGAAACAAGAGAATAGGAATCTCTTCCCGGAGACACAACAGAAACTTGAGTAGGCTTACAACAACGAAAGCCACAAAGCATGAAATGCTGGGGAAGGCGTGAGTAGCTGCAGTGGCCACAACATTCAAAATGCTGAAGTAGAACAAGAAGAGAGGAATGGCAGGTTTTCGATATGTGGATTTCAAATAACAGTGGTATATGAGTAGTCAAGAATATATGCAACAATGATATGGTATGGCGTTACAGCTGTGGATTCAAAACAATGTAAAAACATATCGTATACCACAATTTCGAAACAACTGAGTGCGGTAAGTCTGGAAATGGAAGAAGAGTTCAATGTATGAAACATATATGGAAGAGAATTAGCTGAAATATGGTGAGGAGCAATTATTTTACCAATGGAGGAACGATCCCACGTAACAGTGATCAATTACCATTGCTCCATAGGTAATTTCTATAGTTATAAGTTTCGGCCTTCCTTCTTGCTATGTGGAGGCACCAGCAGCGCCAAGAGTTTCAACCCCAACTCACTCCACAACACCTCGAGGCAGCAATTAGCTCCAATTGACTCGTTCAATGCAGTAACACAATTCAACAATGAATGATATTTCGCAGCGATTTGACAGAGATGTCAGCCTACAAAAAATGCAGAACATGGGCAGAATAGGGAGTTACAAAGTAGAGGGAAGCCAAAAATGGCGCTGGCTCTGATACCATGTGAGACCAGGCAGTAACTCCTCAAAATCAATTCAATACATTCATTCAGGTTGGTCTTTATTATATATATGAGGGAGAGACTATTCATTTCATCTCCCAGTGACTCATAATATTTTCCATTATTTATTTACATCAGTTACACTTATTCACACAATCCTAATGATTAGGTGTCAACATTAATTATTAATTATTAATTGGCTTTTATATTACGATATTAAAAACATTTATATTTTTTTATTTCTAATAATTATATATAATAAAAATGTGTAGCTTAATTGGTCATCTCTTTGTAAATAATGTAAATGAAGTATGATTCTAAAAGATCAAATTTTCTATCTTTATCTCTGGGCCTCTTGTGGCTGTGAGTCTCTTGTTATTATTAATAATTAATAATTATAATCATAATTAATAACAATTAATTATTTAATATTGAAAAATATAATAATATAATTAATTATATAATTAGAATTAACATATTATATTAAAATAATTAAATAAATTTAGTAATAATAAATTATTATTACAATAATTATAATGAAAGGATAACTATAAATAATTAAAAATAATTAGTAATTGATCAATTATTAATTATTTTTAATTTAACCCTAGGACTTTGGGTTGCAAGTAAACTATTTTTAATCATGGACAATGATGCTTATTTTAGGGTTTATATGATTTATCTCGAGGTTGATATACTATGGGTTCATAACATTGACCCCTTGGGTTCTAGTATTAAACCCCTAGATTTATTAGTCCCTCTGTGGGTTCATTAATCTGAGGGTTCATATTCCTAGGGTATACTATTGATCATAGCGATTATAATATTAATCCTAGTGTTTAATAAAAATATTTTGGGTTTATAATCACGGTCAACCATGGTCCAACGTCTCATTGTAGTAAAGATTGTCTCAATATGTAAAGCAACCATCATCAACCATCGCTAGTCATGGTCAACCATGGTGAGTCATCATCAACCATGGTCAGCCATGGTCAACCATGGTCAATCATGGTCAACCATTGTCAACCATGTTTATTTTAGGGTGTATAATATTTATCTAAGGGTTAACATACCTTGGGTTTAAAATATTAATCCCTTGGGTTTATTAATCCCTTTGGTTTATAAGATCAATCCCTTGGGCTAATTAATATAAGGGTTGATATTCCTAAGGTACAATATTAATGATACGGTTTATAATAGTAATTATAGGGTTTAATATATAACTCTGGGTTTTATAA
Organism: Pinus taeda; assembly: GCA_000404065.3. Taxonomy (NCBI): domain Eukaryota; kingdom Viridiplantae; phylum Streptophyta; class Pinopsida; order Pinales; family Pinaceae; genus Pinus; species Pinus taeda. Next base: position 109,231 of record APFE031524223.1, read on the forward strand.
CTATGGTCAACCATGGTCCAACCATGATTTATAACCATGGTTAACCATTGTTCAATAATAGTCCCTTGAGTTTATAATCATTATCAACCATGGTCCAACCATGGTTTATAACCATGGTCAACCGTCGTCAACCATTGTACACCATGATCAACCACCGTCAACCAACAAAAAGCATCATATCAACCATGGTTGAACATTGTCAACCATTGTCAACCATCGTCAACCACGACCAACCATGGCTATTTTAGGGTTTATAATATTTTTCTTAGGGTTAATATACCTTAGGTTTATAATATTAATCCCTTGGTTTTAATGTCATATTGTGACAAATACTGTCTCCATATGATAATCAATCATGGTCAACCATGGTCCAATGTCGCATCGTGACAAAGATGATCTCAATATGAAAATCAACCATGGTCAACTATGTTTATTTTAGGGTTTATAATATTTTTTTTAGGGTTCGAGTACCTTTTGTTTGAAATATTAATGCCTTGGGTTTAATATTATTCCCTTGGGTTTATAATATTAATATTTGGATTTAATATAAATGCTTAAGTTTATCGACTATTTTCCAACGTCACATTGTGACAAATATTGTCTCAATATGAAAATAAACCATGGTAAACAATGGTCAATCATTTCTATTTTATGCTTTATAATATTTGACTTAGTGTTTACATGCATTGGTTAACCATGGTCAATCATGGTCCGCCATGGTAAACCATGGTCCAACATCATATTCTAACAAATATTCTCTCAATATGAAAATCAATCATGGTCAATCACTCTCTACATGTTCGAATGTCACATTGCGACAATGATTGTCTGAATCTGAACACCAACCATGGTCAACCATCATCAACCATGGTCAAGCATGGCCATCCATGATTAATAACCATCATCATCCATGGTCAACCATGGACCAACATCACATTGTTACAAATATTATCTCAATATGAAAATCTACCATGGTCAACCATGGTCCAACATCACATTGTTACAAATATTATCTCAATATGAAAATCTACCATGTTCAACCATGGTCAATCATGGTCAACTAGGGTCCAACGTCACATTGTGACAAAAATCCTCTCAATATGAAAGTAAATCATGGTCAACCATGGTCCAACGTTGCATTGTGAGAAAGATTGTCTCAATATGAAAATCAATGATGGTCAACCATGGTCCAATGTCTCATTGTAAGAAATATTGTCTCAATATGAAAATCAACCATGGTCAACCATAGTTAATTATGTTGAGCCGCGATCAATAACCACGATCACACTATGACAAAGATTGATTAATGGTCCAATGTCACATTGTGACGACCATGGTCCAACGTCACATTCTGAAAAAGATTGTCTCAAACATGGTCAAACATGTTTGAATTAACTAATGGTCAAATCATGGTCAAACCATGTTCAGTTACTTAATCATGGTCATACCATGGTCAATTTCCGAATCATGGTCAAACCATGTTTCAATTCCTAAATCATGGTCAAATAATGTTCAAACATGGACAACCATGGTGAACCACCTTTCTGAATTATGACCTTTCTAAATCATGGTCAAACATGGTCAACCATGGTCCAACGCCGCATTGTGGAAAAGATTGTCTCAATATGAAAATCAACAATGGTCAATCATGGTCAAGCAAGTTTGCTTTAGAGTTCATAATATTTATATTAGGGTTTATATACCTTAGGTCTAGAATATTAAGCCCTTGGGTTTAATATTATTCCCTTGGCTTTTTAGTATTAATCCCTTGGGTTTATTAGTGGCTTGTGTTTATTAATCCAATGGTTGATATTCCTACGGTATAATATTATTAATAGGGTTTGTAATATTATTCCTAGGGTTTAATATAAATCTGTTGGCTTTATAAAATAAAATCCTTGGGTTTATTAATCTCTTGGTTTTTTAGTATTAATCTCTTGAGCTTATTAATCTCTTAAGCTTATCATAATCCCAATATGGGTCTGTGACAAATATTTTCTCAATATGGAAAGAATCATGATCAAATATGGTTAACCATGGTTAGTCCTGGTCAACATTCATCAAACATAGTGGACCATGGTTACTTATGGTGTACCATGGTCCAACAAAACATTGTGACGAAGATTGTCTCATTATGAATATCCACCATGGTCAATCATGGTCAACCATGATTCAATGTTGGATTGTCATAAATATTTTATCAATATGAAAATCAATTATGGTCAACCATCATCATAACGTGACAAATATTATCTCATGGTCCAACGCCACATTTCAACAACCATGGTCCAATGCCATATTGTGGCGAAGATTGTCACAATACAAAAATCAAGCATGATTAACCATGGTCAATCATGGCCCACCATGGTCCAACATCACATTATAACAAAGGTTGTCTCAATATGAAAATCAATCATGGTCAATCATGGTCCAAAGTCACATTGCGACAAAGATTGTCTCAATCTGAATGCCAACCGTGGTCATTAACCATGGTCCAACATCGCATTGTGACAAATATTGTCTCAATATGAAAATAAACCATGGTCAAATATGGTCCAAATTCACATTGTGACAAAAATTCTCTCAATATGAAAATCAGTCATGGTCAACCATGGTCTAACACCACATTGTGACAAAGAATCTCTCAGTATGAAAACCAACGATGCTCAATAATGGTCCAATGTCGGATTTTCACAAATACTATGTCAATATGAAAATCAACCATGGTCAATCATGGCTAATCATGGTTAGTCATGGTCAATAAGTATGGTCACATTGTGACAAAGATTTTCAATGTCACATTGTGACAACCATGGTCCAACGTTGCATTATGACAAAGATTGTCTCAATATGAAAGTCAACCATGGTTAACCATTGTAAATCATGACCATCCATGTCAATAACCATGGACATCCATGGTCAACCATGGTCTAACATTTAACTGCGACAAATATTGTCTCAATATGAAAATCAACCATGGTCAACAATGTTCAATCATGGTCAACTGAGGTCCAGTGTCACATTGTGATAGATTGTCTCAATATGAAAATCTAACATCATCAACCATGGTTAATCATGGTTAAGAATGGTTAATAACCTTCATCACATTGTGATAAAGATTGTTGAATGGTCCAATCTCACATTATGACAATAATGGTCGTCCATAGTGAACCATCGTCCAACATTGATTGTGACAAACATTGTCTCAATATGAAAATCACCCATGGTCCAACACCGCATTATAAAAAAAACTCTCTTAATATGAAAATAAATCATGATTAACTATGGTCCAACGTTGCATTATGAGAAATAATGTCTCAATAGTAAAATAAACCATGTTTTTTCAAGGTTTATAATATTTATCGTAGAGTTTATATTCATTGGGTTTACAATACTAATCCCTTGGGTTTTTAGTATTAATTCCTTGTGTTTATTAGTGCCTTAGGTTTATAATACCAATCTCTTGGGTTTATTAATCTAGGGGTTCATATGCTAAGAGTATAATATTATTGATAGGTTTTATGGTATTAATCTTAGGGTTTAACATAAATCCCTTGTGTCTATAATCCTTTGGGTTTAAAATATAAATTCCTTGAGTTTATAATATTAATCTCTTGGGTTATCAATACTAATCCCTTGGGTTTATAATAATAATCCCCTCAGTTTATTAATTTTAGGTTTTATATTCCTATGGTTTAATATTAATGCTAGGTTTCAATGTTCTTCCTTTGGGTTGATAGTTCCTTGGTTTTTATAATATTTATGCTAAGGTTAATATCCCATGGGTTTATAACATTAATACCATGGGTTGGTAACAAATATTTTCTCAATACGGAAATCAATCATGGTCAACCATGGTAAACAATGATTTATCATTGTCAACATTTGTCAAACATGGTCCACCATGGTGAATTATGGTTTACCGTGGTCCAATATTATCTCAAAGATTGTGACAAAGATTCTCTTAGTATGAAAATCAATGATGGTCACCCATGGTCAACCATGTTTGGCTTAGGGTTTATAATATTTTTCTTAGGATTTATATACCTTAGCCTAAAGCATTAATCCCTTGGGTTAAACCCCTGGTTTTATTAGTTCCTTGGGTTTATTAATCTAAGGGTTCATATTCCTAGGGTTTAATATTAACTATAGGGTTTATAATATAAATTACTTCAGTTTATAATGTTAATAATCACTTGCGTTTATGTCCATGGGGTGCTGGATAAATGGTGATTGGGTGCTTTGTTAAGACACTCCTTAATGCGAAGTCATTGGTTCAATTCCCTGCCTTGATCGCGCTAATATATTAGACATGATGAAGATGTAGTCGTGTCAAGCTTACAAAAAAAATCACTTACATTTATAATATTAATCCCAAGTGTTTATAATCAAGGAAAATTTTAAGGGGCGAGTACCACTAGTCCTTAATATGCAAACTATAAAAAATTATTGATGTATTTGAAAAATTATTCAAATTTATAATGATTTTATATATACTATCTACATAATGTTTGCGATTTTTAAGGTAAAATACTTCTATATTGTAAAATTTGGGTGAATCATTTTTCCAAAAAATGAAAATTGACAAATCTTTTTTTGGAAAAATTATGGAAAATTAGCCCACGTGCTAATGTTAGCCCCGAAAATTTTCCATGTTTATGATATTAATCCCTTGGATTTTAAATTTCAATACTTTGGGTTTATAATAATAATCCCACTAGGATTATAATCCCAACGAAATAATAATAAACCCTAGGAATATGAACCCTTAGATTAATAAACCCATTGGATTGATATTTAAACCTAGAGGAATAATATTAAACCTAGGGAATATTTATGTTTGGATTTCTAATATTAATAATCTCTTGGGTTTGCAATACGAGAATATTTATGTTTGGGTTTGTAATATTAATAATCTCTTGGGTTTGCAAAATAATCTGAGGGATTTTTAATGTTAATCTGTTGCTTTTAAATACTTCTTAGGTTTGTAATAATAATAATCCCTTGGGTTTTTAATATTAATTCTTTTCATTTATTATTATTCCCTTTCATTTTCAATATTAATTCCTTGGGTTTGTTTAATGATCTTTTGGGTTTATAATATTCATCACATTGATTTCTTAATTCCTTGAAATTATAATATTAATAATCCCTTAGGTTTATGGTTCCCTCACTTTATAATCTTACAGTTTTTTATATTAATTTTAGTTTTGATATATTAATTTAAGATATTCCATTTTTAATATGGTATAACATATATTAAACTGAAGTCTACCTACTATATCAACCAAATTTATTAATGTGGTTGTGCTAGTTATCTATTCAAGGAGGCTAAATAAAATTTCAGTTTATAATTCCCGTTTATACCACTAACAATATGTTAATGTATATTGAGAATAAGCTAACTCACTTGAGTTTGAGTTTGAAAGCAGATCGTGACATTATGTACCATACAACGTAATACTTGACAGAGAGGATAGGTTAGATGTGTGAGCTAACGCTAATTGTGGGGTTTGTGGTGTCTAAGTGAAACTGAATCATAAAAAAGATACAAGTTGCTTCACAGGTCGCGTGCGTACATATAAAATGGGTCAAAAATACTACCCCACAAGTAATGCGTGTGCATAGAGGTGGTTAGAACACATGAGGCATGGTATTAAGATTATGATTAAACATTTATTTTCTTAACTTGGTTTTCTAAGTTATCATTCAGAAAATTTATAATTTAATACTAAAAATTCTTTTAATACAAAAGTAGGATTTTGAGGTGGCTCATCCTGAGCAAGTGGTGGATTTTTTCCTGCAGATTGGGACATGAGGATTGGGACATTACTTTCCAATGTTCACTTAAAGACAGATATAAACAGTGGTGGTCTGAACGGGGAGATATAAAAAGTTGTAGTGACTGATACCACTGAGCCTTTTCTAAGATCGTAAATTGTCAAATGTTTCTCAATAATTTTAATCTTGATTTTTGCAGCCTCAGCCTCCAACTTTGAGACCCAAGATGCAATTGCAAGGGAGCTAATTCTACATTATAATGATATGTGGTAAAAATGCTACGAAGTTCTTCACGAAAATCTAAATCCAATCGTCGGGCTGTTGTTGAAATTAAAGCAGAAAAATAATTCTCACGCATCTGGTGTGAGAATTGACTATCCGATTAAATGTTTGTGGTCGTCTCTGAAGACTAGCAGATTTTAAATGCCCCACTTAACTATGTCGACATCTTCCATGTGATCACTGCCATCCTCTAGCAGTCTTTGCTGTCATTAGATGTTTATTTCACTGGTTTAGGTGCCATAAATAAATGTTGGGGATTTTTTTGGTAAAATCCCAAAAACACAAAAATTCAAGCACACAGAGGCAATGCTCTGTTTCCTTTACTCCAGAATCTTTTGCACGGGGAGCCTTTTAAATTTTTTTTACTGAGAACAGAGTATTGCACCACCATAAAACATTTCTATTCATTAAAACAAAACCACTGATACATATTCATCCTCTATGCTGAGAGGGATTCACCGAGAAACTTTGTTTTTTAAAGACAAAATACTCTGCCTCCTTTTACAAATGATTTTTACACCACTGTGTAAAATCTTCTTTTCACATTTACTGCTGTAAAATAGCTTTTACATTTACTGCTATAAGAATATAAATTCTTACATAAGTTTACTGCTGTAAAATAAATTCTTTTACATTCACTTCTATGTGAAATTCTTTATTACATTCGAAATGCTGGGGATTTTACATTTCATAAAAAAATTCTTTCTCATTTGTTTCAACAAACAATACAAACACCTGTAAGAAGGAATCCTTAATTTCATTCACTGTCGGGAGTCTTTTACACTGTTGTGTTTCCCCTGTGCTTTTCGGCTGCTGCAAGCTCTCTTCTCCCATGTGCAAAAACTATCTTCAACACACATACCACAAAAACTATATGGCAAAAACATTAAACAAAAACGTTGACTTGCCCATACCATTATTTAATTCACGCCCATACATGCCGTAAAAAAACATAAAATTTACCTACGCATATGACAATTCATTAATAAAAGGTATGGTCAATGAAACTTAATTTTACTCCACGTAACATTAACTGCAGGCTCGTATGCATCTTGGAACAATCGACGACGGAGATTGATGGAGCAGATCGGATGGCGGAGGAGAATATCGGGTGAGCCTTTTTAACCGACCTTTACCTCCCGAGAAACTGTCAGAGGGTGACGTATGGGGAGAGCCACGCGTCAGCTCTAAATTTTCTCGGGTCGCCTATGTACGAAAACCACTCCACACAAAAGCGGTCCCGAGAAACATAAAGGTGGTTTGTGGTTTTTGGGAGCTGTTTTGGGCGTATTAAATGCTGCGTTGAAATTACATATTCAACACTCCCCTTTAATTTCAACTGCTGGGCATTCGGTCATACCCAGACACTTCGTCAAAAATTCAAAGCTTTTCTGATCCAATGGCTTTGTCAAGATGTCTGCAACCTGTTCTTGAGTCCTGCAATGTTCTA
>APFE031524224.1:0-12546 GCA_000404065.3 Pinus taeda
ATATCTATATTATTCCATCAAATCTTTATACCATTATTATGTATTATATTGCTATCTATTTTTACGGTATCCTTATTTTATCTTTACATGGTTGGTATCTTATCTTTATGCGTTATATTTTTATATTATATTTTAATAATCAAATAAAAATAAATAACAAATTTTGTATAAAAATGTAAAATATAAATATTAAATCTAAATTTAAATAATACAATAATAATTTTTTATTTATTTTTTTATTTATATGAAAATTACATTGGCATCAAAATACTTTATTATCCAGCATGGAATTGTAACATTGGGTATTTCATGGCTAAATATCTTTGCTGTTATTTTAATTTAGTTTATTTTATATTTATAAAATTATATAACTTGGAATTTACTTTAAAATTTTACCAATATTATATTTAATTTGCATATAATTTATAATTAAAATTTAAGAAAAAAATATAATACAAAATAATTGAAGTTAATTATATTGTACATAGTTTTCACATTATTTTTAATTGGATTTGTGTCACTATATAAACACCTTTTACAAGAATAATTAAAAATTAAACACCTTTTATAAGAATAGTTAAAAAACCCAAACATTTGTTTTACATTTATTTTTAATTAAACACCTTATAGTTAAAAAACCAAAACATTGCTTTTTAAAAAAATATAAGTATTTAAATGGTTAATATTCAATTGGATTATCATCTTGAACCTAATTTGGAATGATGTTCAATAATAAGTAATTTTACATCCAAGGTATATTTATTGATTATACTTTAAATAAAAAATTTAAAAAAACATATAATTTAGAAAGATTCAATTTCAAGATTGTATAAGTTATTATTATTAAGCATTTAAATTAAAGAGTTTTGGTTTGACCCTTAGCCTCCTGACCCTCTTGCTTGACATGGATTCATTAAGAACTAGAGCATAAATATCATTAGCATGATTATTAAAGAGCTTCCCTCAAGTTTTTGGTCCACCAAACCTTGTCTCGAAATTCCCACGCCACCAAAGCTCTAAATCAATCATAAACAATCACAATGTAGAGGCCCAAAAATCGCCATAATAGCAGGCAAAATTTCTCTATCAAAGGAAACATGTGATTACCTTGCACAGATGCAACATAAGTGGACCTGTCATTGCCCTCCTTTTCTATAATTGACATTAATCATGGATAGCAAGTGATACTAAAGTTACATGTGTTTGCATGCATTGTGGTGGCCATTCTAGCCCCACCATTTAATGTGCTTCATTCTTCAAGGTGGCGAGAACAATGCCCCAAGTTGCAATTCTCCTTGAACTACACCCCCATCTTGGAATTTGAAAGAATTTCATTATTAAATTTTCATTTTTCTATGACTATTAATTTTAGTAATTTTCATTTTTCTTGGTATATTCACCTTGTAACTTCTCTTGTGTCAAAATAAAGAGTAAAACACAGTAGTCCTTATTTTCAGCCAGATATGGCATCAACATAGTGTATGCCCAGGGAAAATGATATGGACCTACAACCTATGTAAAATTTGAACCTATGACTAATTTTATTTTTTAGATTTAGTCCTCTCATAGGTTTTTTAGTTTTTCTTCTATTCAAGGTGGCACATGTTTCTCTATGCAACTAAAACTCTACTTATGCTTAATGTGGTTTGTATCTATTGGTTCTCTCACACTGTCTAAGAAATTATAATTCCTTCTACGCTCTCTCTCTCTCCTCGCAACATTGGTATCACTTCCCCAAAAGAGAGAATCTCTCTCCTTGCAACATGTTGGTATCACTCTTTCACAAGAGAGAATCATAGCATATGTGAAACTCTATAACTCTTAGACATGATAGAGAAACTGATCCAATTAATCAAAAAATGTTTTTATTTTGTAATAATTTCTTCCATATAATATCACTTCTCAAAATGAAAACAAAAAGGAAAAAGCAATAGTCCGTCTCCATTATTATTAGTATCTTATAATAAACATATTAAAAAATAAAGTGTCTTTATAATGATATCTAGCACAAAAAATATTACTATTTAATATTATATAATAATCATAGTTAATCATTTCCTGATACTCACATTATTAATCTTATATAATAATCATTCTTGAGAATAAGATACCACTATACTAATATCTTGCACATGGATAAAATACCACTACCCTACTAGAGGATAAGACACAACTATAGTAACATTTAAACATGGATAAGGGATCACTATATAGTTTTCTGATCATATTTCTAACTCTAAAAAGGTTTATGCTTAGAGAATGATCCATCATGTAGGTAACCATCCAAACATAATTTGGAAATATTATGACCAATGAATATAAAGGACTAGCATTTGCAAATTTCATGACTAAGAAAGTGTTTTTTAAAATATTGCCCTATGCTAAATGAATAAATTTTTAAAATATATTTTATAGCTCGTGCCTAAATTTGAAACATGATCTAATTAACAAAAAATTATTCTTATTTTAATCCAAAAATTATTCTAATTTTAATCATTTCTTAATGCCTACACTATTAATTTTATATAATCATTATACTTGAGAATAAAGTACCACCACTAATATCTTAATTATGAATATGATACCACTACCTTACTAAAAAATATGATAACACTATAGTAACATTTATACATAGATAAGGGACGACTATTTAATTTTTCATCATAATGCATCATTATACTTGAGAATAAAGTACCACAACACTAATATCTTACTCATGAATATGATACCACTATCCTACTAAAAAATATGATAACACTATAGTAACATTTATACATAGATAAGGAACGATTATTTAATTTTTCATCATAATGCATCATTATACTTGAGAATAAAGTACCACAACACTAATATCTTACTCATAAATATGATACCACTACCCTACTAAAAAATATGATAACACAATAGTAACATTTACAGGGACCACTATTTAATTTTTCCATCATAATGCCCCTTCTCAAAAGGTTTATGCTTATAAATGACCTCCTCAAGTAAATAACCACTCAAACATAGTTTGGAAATATTATGACCAATGGACATGTCCATTTGCATTCGTTGAGTGTTTTTTAAGAGTGCTGTCCCATGCTCATGAATAATATTTTAAAGTATGTTCTATAGCTCGTGCCTAAATATGAGAAGCAAGTGGAAATTGTATTGTTTAAAGAGTTTTCAAAATGATGTGACATGTTAAATTATTTTGCTTTAAGTAATTATACATGCAAAATAAATCGCTCTGATGTGACGTTGGTGAAGCCATCTTTTTGGGTTGGTAGTGCATCATCACATGCTTCACATGCTTCTTTCTCTTGGTCGTAACTGGCTAGGACATGGCGTTCTCTCTTTTTAGGACAAAAGCAAAAATATATTTATCCTCTTCAAATTCTGTGTGAAAAGGATGACAGGTTGGAATAGTGTTATTTGTTGTGAGATATTTTTATTAGTGTTTTTTTCTTTTTGGTAATGGGTAAGGAAAAAACAAAATATATATTTTTCGTTTAAGTTTTTTCTGAAAATTCTATGTGAAAAGGAGGACAGGTTGTTAGACTGTATTTGTTTAGTGTGAGATATTTTTATGAGTATTAATTGAGGGATGTTTTTTTGTTGTTTACTCCATACTTGTTTTCTAAGTAGAAAAGTGAAAGCAAGTGGATTTAGCATTAGAAAAATATAATGTATTATTACATTATTTGTTTTTTAAAATAAGATAATAAATATTTTCTTGGTAAGTAAGCACTCATAAGGATTTGAATCAGTGACTTATCGCAAAGAGGGTAAGTACCCACAGGGATTTGAACCAGTGACCTATAACAAGGCACTCATTTATTGTCAATTCAAAACCCCATGGACTATGATAAAAAATATCAATTTTATTATATAATTTGTTTATCTCGTTATTGTTTTTGTAAAATAAAGTAAAAACTATTAATACTAATATATATATTATATATATATATTATATAATATATATATATATATATATATATATATATATATATATATATTTTTGCTATAGCGTGTTTTAGTGTTTCCTTCTTTTTTTATTTAATATGTGATGATATAAGGATTTTGTTGATTTTATGTTAAAAAATTTAATGAATTTCAATATTTAGTGGAGAATATTGTAATTATTTATAGTATTTTTTGTAATATTTATTCTTGAATTTCTATTTATATTTATTTGGCAAATTGTTTTAATGAATTGTTTTGAAATGTAAAATTTCAAAATGGGAAAATTGTTTGAATTATGAATCCATTATATTTGATAGAAATTTATTATGAAAATTACATTTTAAATCTTTACAAAAATAAATTGTATACACAAATTCTTTACAAATAGAAAAACAAATAATAGTACACCTAATATTTAGAGATTTTAAATTGTGAATTTTTAAGTGAACTCCAATTTTCATAATACTTCAACTATGTAATTCACAATACTACACACACACACATATATCATTTAAAATCCTAATCATAGTCTTCAACCATTATTACATTATAACATGTCAAAAAACAAGTAAAAAATAGAAAACCTAAATGATATATATATATATATATATATATATATATATATATATATATAATCCTAAACTTATTAGAACTGCAACTCTAGAGCATTACCTAATTTTGAGATCCTCTGGTTCCGCAGCAGGCTTCTGTAGGCTTTGCCCTTGCGGTTGGCTTCCCACCACACTCCTCAGGACGCTCACTGAGTGGGCTTGTCATGGAACATACGGTCTTTCAAGTGGGTCCTTCCTTCAAACAAAAGGTGGTGGGATCCTCTCACGCACCTAATAATTTCTTTTTCACTCGTCTTACCTCTTCATCGGTCGCTCCTTGTTTGGATCAGGAACTCTGCTCTCACTCCCCTCATCATGAAAATGACAAAGCTGTCACAGCCCCTCAATAAGAAGGATATGACACTGGGGGAAGAAATAAGTTAGGGGTTACGGCTTGCGCTTCAACCCCGTCAAAAAACCCTGACAACCCTAAATCGAGTGCCACACATATGGCTTAGGATAAGTTTTAATCGGCAAAAGCCTAACATCCAAAGGCATAAAAAATTCCAGAAATAATCATACAAGAACCCGAAATAGAAGTTTATACAGATTACATGAAGGAACACGCAGTTATATCTATGTTTATGGGAATCTAGCCCACTGAAAGAGCTCTAAAAGGATGGATACAGACCAAATGGAACCCTAGAGGGGCAATAAAACTGCAGCTTGGATCGAAAGGTTTATTTACAGCTATTTTCGCTCTTCTAGTGGACAAGGATCGCATCTTCGAAGGAGGGCCATATTTTTTCAACTCTGCTGGTCTATACATGAGATTCTGGAAGGAGAACTTCATGCCGAAAGAAGAAGACTTCACTAGGGTCCGAGTATGGATCCGACTATATTCTCTCCCTATGGACTACTGGGAACCTTCGGTGCTTCAATCTATTGGAAACAAATTTGGAGATTACATCAAAATGTCAGAAGGCACAAGAAATAGAAAATACATCTCATATGCTCATATATGTGCATACATGGATGTTTGAGGAGCTTTTCCCAAAGCTATCAGCCTAAAATTCGTGGACGAAATATGGACCCAACCAGTGGATTATGAACATATCCCATTCAGATGTCAAAATTCCATGATCACAACCATCTTTTCTGAGATTTCCCATAAAATAAACCACCTCTAAAGCACGACCCAATTGGGCCTAAAGGTGAACAAGGATTTATCCAAGTTACTCACAAAAACAAGCTAGAAGGAACACTATGGGAAAGGAGGCCCCCAGGTAAGCGACACACAACAAATACGACATCCTCTCATCAACAACAACGGAGAATGGCCAAGCGAGCAACTGCATAGAACAAATTCCAGATCAGCACAAGGAAATGAACACAGAAATGGAAAACACCACAAACCCATCCACAACTAAACAAGGAACTCAGGAAGAAACGGAAATGGACTACACACAGTAGCTTCCCACCTCATAGGAAAAAGAAATAGAGGAAATTCTGATGGGAATGGATCTGCAAAAACTTTCAAAGGAATGGACCTCAAAAGGATTCGAGGGTATTCCAAAAGACCACCTCAAACGTATAGAAGAAGCATACATCCTGCAAGAGAACTTCCAAAAAAAAAGAGAGTATCAAACCAAGGGGGGGAAGCAACCAATTGGCAGCATCAAAGGAAATCTCAAGGCCGATAATCAAATCACTAAAGGTCAGCCTAAAAGAAGAGGCCGGAAAATGGAAGGTCAACATCTGGCTGAGCTGGGACTGAGCCTGATCAATGCGGGCAAGGTAAAGGTTCTATCTTTCACCCCCAACATTTTATCATGAATTGCACATCTTGGAATATAAGAGGACTCAATATCCCTTCAAAAAAAAAAGATTTTCAAATCCAAAGTAATCTCAAGAAAAACAGACATTCTTCTGTTGCAAGAAACAAAAAGGGGCCTATCTAAAATGATGAACATACAACAGACTTGTTTTAGAAAACAGTATAGCCATTTTTCCATAGCTGCTTAGGGCACGACTGGAGGCATAGCCACTTTCTGGAAGGACTCCAGGTTTCATTTGATTGACTCGTTTGCTTCAAGGCATTCCCTAACAACCATCCTTCAGATCATAGGCACCAAAAAGAAAATATTCATTACAAATGTCTATGGGCCTCATTCGGTCAAAGAAAGGTTGGCTTAGCTCAATCATCTAAAAATCTATCTCCAGCCTATTGATCATAAGTTCCAAATTCTGATAGGAGACTTCAACATGATCCTAAATTGGGATGAGAAAAGGGGAGGTCTTCGTCGTCTTGATTTAGACTCCTAAGATTTCCAAGGTATGATTGACGATTTGAACTTCATAGATACCCCTACCAAAAATGGCATCCATACTTGGAACAATAGGAGGGGGAGAGCGTCAAATTGCTTATAGACTAGATATGTTTCTTCTCTCTAAAGACCTTTTCCTTTCATCTCTGGAAACGGAGGCCATCATATCTCTGCAGGCAGGGTCGGATCATTGGCCGATTGTACTTACCTTTTAGATCTCTTTAAAACCAAAAAATGCCCCCTTCAGCTTTGAAGCTTTCTGGCTTTCCCACCCGGATTTCCAAGACAAAATCAAAGAATGATGGACCAAAGATTTTCCCCCTCAAGGAAGCAAGATGAAAGGATTCCATCAAAAACTTAAGTTCATCAAGCAAGAATTAAAAAAATGGAACCAAGAAACGTTTAGAGATATTACCTCGAAGAAAAATATTATAGAGTCAAAAATGAAATCTCTTCAATAAACAATCATCAAGAACGAGTTAACAGAGGAAACAAAGAAAACAGAAATGGAACTTTAGAAAGAATGGGAGATAAGAGCAACTCAGGAAGAGATCCTTTGGTGACAGAAATCTAGGATCCAATGGCTCAAAGAGGGGGAGAGAAATACTTCTTTCTACCACAAATCTATGATCCAACACCGAAAAATTAATAGGAAGAACTCCATCGACATTTCTCAAGCATCCTAACTGAAACCACAAACCCTTGGTTGGGAAGGATTACACGTCTGCCCCTGCATATAACTTGTGAGTTGCGTTGAAAGGATACACACCCAGATTGATAAGATTAATGTCAGAATAAGGTAGATAAATCACCCCTACCTGGACACCAACAAATACCACATCATGATGGTGTCAACTGCCATGTCATTTATAGGGGCCAATGGTAGTCTGTCACATGGCCCCCTAAAAGAGAGAGAAAAGGGCTCATCTGCCCTTGGTTTTTCTTTGAATTCCTTTGTTAATCATTTTTTGGCCCTCTCGACACTTTAACACTAAAATCCCAATCTTCGGTGATTCCCACGATATCAGAATTTGATGGTGGTCAGGACTCTATGTTTATGTGCACCCCTTTGTGCCTGCGATCACCAATATGTGATGTTGGTGCTCTGCCTTATGAATCATCGATGTGCTATGTGCCATGGGCTATCCGACCACCGATTGCAATTTGCACTATTCCTTTGTCCCACTGATAGCTTATTTATGATATCAATGATCGGTTGATTGCTGATATCATTGCATTTCCAGATGCTACTCCATAAAAAACCACCAATTTGTGATTGTGATGAGCCTTTACCTTATCTTTTTTTCTTTGCTTTCTAGGCTTTCTCAGGGCAGTTTAAAGTTCCTCTAACTTCTGATCCAGACATCCACTTTTGGACTTCCATATACCGTTGGGAAGCTTATTCGAAGCACTATGCAATGGAGAGGGTCTGATTAATCTTTGAGAGATTCTATGGCCTAGGAAGGTGGCTTCAAACTTCAATTCTCTTTAACACATTTTTCATAGTTGAAAACATATTTTGCAGTGAGTGAGCACAACGTCATTTATCCAATCATGTTGGATAATAGAAATGGCACAAATTAATGCCTCCACATCCTAATATTTTCTTGAAAGTGCATCTGCAACAACATTTTTCTTCCCTTTCTTGTAGATGATTTCAAAGTCATAACCCAACATATTTATGACCCATTTTGTTGCTCTTCCGAAGTTAATCTTTGTTCCAAGAATTATTTAATACTATCATGATTTGTTTTTACCTTGAATCGTCTCCCAATTAGGTAAGGACTCTATTGCTTCACGACATGTATAATTTCTAACATTTCCTTCTCATACATGGGTTTGTGTAAATTGTTTCCATTTATTTGACAACTTTCAAAGGCAACAGGTCTTCCTTCTTGCATTAAAACAACACATATTCCATTTTCAGAGGCATCACATTCCATAATAAAGGTTTCTGTCAAGTCTGGTGTAGCTAAGACTAGAGCTTGACACATTTCCGCTTTAACATGTTCAAAGGAATTAGTTTCTTCTGGATCCCAAGAAAATGCATCTTTCTTCAATAATTTTGTTAGAGGTTCTTCTATTTTCCCATAATTCTTAACAAACTTGTGATAATACCTTTTCAATCTAAGAAATTCTCAAAGATTCCTTAAAGTTGTGGTGATTTTCCATTCCTTGATGGATTTAATGTTGTTAGGGTCTACCTTAGCACCCTTGTGAGATACAATATGACCCAAATATTCCACCTCCTTTACCATAATGAAAAATTTCGAGGTTTTTTCATACAATTTTTTCTCCTACAATAGTTTGAGCACCCTGTCAACATGTTGAATATGATACTTCCAAGACTTGTTTTAGATTAGTATATCATCCAAAAATACTAACTCAAATTTTCTAAGGAAGGGTTTAAAAATGGAATTCATCAAACCTTGAAATGTGTAAGGTGCATTAGTAAGGAAAAAAATCATGACAAAAAATTCATAATGATCCTCATTGGTTCTAAATGTTGTTCTTGGAATGTCTTCAATCTTCATTCTAATTTGATGATATCTTGACTAAAGATCCATCTTGCTGAAGTAAATTTCTCCATGTAATTCATCCAACAACTCATCTATGACATGAACGAGAAATTTATCTTTAATATTGAGTTTCTTGAGCTCCCTATAATTTAGACACATATGCCATGATCCATCCTTCTTGTGTACCAATACTACTAGAGCAGAGAAAGAACTTTGGCTAGGTTGAATTATACCAACATGTAGCTCTTTTACAACCATATGTTCAATTTCACACTTCTAGGCACAGGGATATCTATAAGGCCTGATGTTTGGCGGAACACTTCCTAGAATCAAGTGAATAGCATGATCATGATCACGAATAGGTGGGCGACCCTTGGGAGTCTCAAATATGTAATATCCCTCTCTTTAGTAATAAATAATAAATAATAAAAATAATAATTAATAATAAATAATAAATAATAAATAATAAATAATAATAAAATAATAATAATATAAATAATAAATAAATCACTAATAATAAATAATAAAATCATAAAATGATATTTAAAAAATATACAAGAAAATAAATAAAAATAATAAAAATAGTAATAACTACACTAAATCTCTAAATAAGAATAAATAGTAATAAAACAAAGAAAGCAATAAAAAGAATCAGTAAAGCTAAAAATCAAAAGAAAAGTAAAGAAATAAATCAAGAATGCTAAAAATCAAGTTGCATGTAGACACATGGAGTGTGTGCATGTGGTTCCCCATCCAATGTTGTTCTATTTAATAGATGGTGAGGAGGATGAGAGGCATTCTTGCATTCTATCATTCCGAGATTCTATCTTTCATTCTCTTGGGAGAATGGTATACTAAGACTTAAGACCACTGGCAGTAGTCCTTGATTGAGGGCTCGTGTTAGGGTCCCACCCTAACCCCCTTATCTATGTAATGGGACCACGTCATAGTTAAGAGTCAATAAAGCCCATATTAATAATTGTAAGTGGTTAATCCGCAATTAATAAAGGAACCACAGTTAGTTGCAAATTGGCCGACGGTATTAGTAATAAGCGGTATTGACCCGTGGTATTACTTGTAGGAGTCATATATAAAGGATAGTAACTCCCTGCCAGGAGCATCGTGTCTTATTTTTGTAATCGAGCTCTGCTCTATTGTAGGTTGACCCCTCGAAGAGGCAAGTGAACATTACTCTCTGAATTAATAAAGTCATCGCTATTCTGTGTTTTGGATATCTTTTCTTCGCATATTCTGTGTTCTTGGTCTCTTTTCTTTGCATATTTTGTATTTGGGTATCATTTGTAGGTTAAGAAGCATAATAAGTGGTATCAGAGCTCTTTCCAGGGCCGGTGGGATCTCCATTTAGTAGCAATTTTTTTTTTTTTTTTGGCTCGAGACGTGTTCCGGCGTCTTTAAACCACGGGATCTGTCGTTGAGCACATAAATCTGCGGATTTGGTGAGGCATGCATGCAGGAAATACAAGAGGTGGTCACGTCTGTTGGACTCCCTTGTAACCCCTGTGGGTACCCCTTCGAGTAGTAGCACATTAGACAGAACCGCGCACGGACTGTCTTCCACGTACCCTCTAGGTATATCGGAAGCCCCATAGGCTCCCTGAAAACCTCGCCATAGATAAACCAATGACCGTCTTGCAGCTACAGTACACCGAGAACAACACTTGGAGAGATTACTCGCCTGTACGGTAGGGTAGTCGGGTGGTATAGCTAAGGGTACGATCGACCCTCCTTAGTTAGAGCCCTGAAACATTGGGCCGAGTACTACTGCCAGACCCTTATGTAAATTGCGATCTGTAGTGCCTGACACTCCCCAAGACCCTAGTTCCTTTTTACTCATCATCTCTTCCAGATCCGCTTGAGCAAAGGATTGTAGCAGCAGCAGACATCGGTCCCAACCAGCCATTTCTCTCAGATCCAACAGACTAGAAGCATTGTGTAGGGTTCCTATACAAGGGTATAATTGTCGCAGGACTTTTGGCCGCATTGACAGTTTGAGGATTTGGCGGCTGCAGTATTGATCAAGAAGGAGTAAAACTCCGTTAGGAGTAAAAAAAAAAAAAATGGTCTGAGATGTTCCGGGACACTTATTGGTGATATAGCCCATTAAAATCAGGACGACGAGTTGAGCATGGTGGTACCATTCAATTAATTGGGCAAAAAGTTTTTTTTGGCGGTCCTAATTTTTTTCATCACAACGGTGTATGGTAGCAACTAGAGCTCAAGCGATGGCCAATGAAAGGATGGACAAACTGGAGGAAACGTTGAACAAAATCCACGCTCAGCTGGACAAAATAGATCTGGATAACATGTCCCAACTACTGAAAGGAATGAGTCTCCAACTACAGAAATGGCAAGGAGAGGGCAAGGAGGATTTGAGGTCAAACGGCAAGGAGCAAGCCCACGAGGAGGGGTATAATGGCTATGAAGGCATTTACGGTGAATCTAGCCACTCTCCTCACGTCTGGCACACCCATCCACCACCCAATCAGTGACTTCCTAAGTTGGATATGCATAAATTTGATGGTTCTCACCCAGCAGCATGGCTAGCACAAATGGACCAGTATTTCAAATTGAATCAGATCCTAGATGATGTGACTAAGCTTGTGTTGGGGAGCATGTACTTCAACAATGAACGATGGCAATGGTGGGAATGGCATCAACGCTCCAATGGATATTTTAGGACTTGGGCCCAATTTACCAAAGCTCTTAAAGATCGCTTTGAACAAGAAGACTCTTATTTGGGTCTTCTCACTAAGCTCAGATAGACTGGTACAGTAGAGGAATATATTAATGCTTTTGAAAGGTTAGCTTTCCGCACTAAGGGTGTCACAGATGAGTTCTACACGGAATGTTTTATCAGCGGTCTTAAAGAAGCCATCAGAGCTCAAGCGCTACTTCACCACCCTCCCACGTGGATGGAGGCTTGCAAGGTAGCTCGTAAGGTGGAACGTGCATTAGCAACCCAATACAGTCGGCCAAATTTCCCCGCTAAAGGTCGCCTCCCACAGGTGCCGCACACGACTCAAACACTTAAAGTCCAAAAGGTGTCCCCTACGGAAATGGCCAAAAGGAGGAAGCAAGGACTATGTTACTACTGTGATGACAAATACTCCCCAGGTCATAAATGTAAGGAGCCCAAATTCTTTCAAATAGATGCCACTGACTCCAACTCAACAGAGGAAG
>APFE031524224.1:20174-35735 GCA_000404065.3 Pinus taeda
TTTTCCCCAGGTCACCTGTTTGGAATGTAATTCGGGGGTCTACAAAAACCCTAATTTCCTCGGACTATATCTCCGAAAATATAGTGAGACAGGATCTGAAATTTGGAGCCAAGATTCAGACCCATTTCATCTCAAATAGGTTTTTTTCTTAGCTTCTGAAACTTTGTGGCGAAATAGTTATAGCGAAAATCCCACAATGACCTATTTGGAGCAGTGAAACCCTAGAATCCACAGCTCTGATACCAAATGTTATGAAACCAGCTCACAAAAAGATAGAAAAGATAGATCAACACCTTAGAATTCAACCTCTTTCGAGGGGGCAACCTCCTTTACATTACACAAATGAATGATTCTTTGATGATACAAATGACAAGACCTCATTTCTATATATAGGAGTCTAAGGGGTCATAATATAATCAGAGCCGACATAACAATAAAATGTAAGGGCTCAATAATAACAATAGTGGGCTTCTATGGGGCACAATAATAACAATATGGGGACTACATGGGTACAAAAATATAATAAGAGGGTTGTACTAATAACAATAAAGGGTTACACTAGTAGTATAGGGGCCTAACAAATTCTCTATATTCACTGCCAAATGTAGAAATGTATAGCGAAAAAAGTTGTGTTGTTTATTGTTTGGTAGTATGGAACCTTTTGATTTATTGTAAAAATTATATTGTATTATAAGGTTTGTTAGTTTCATAAGTATTATATCCTTCAAATTAAAGAATATTCTATTTTATTAATATTACAAATATAAACCTATTCAATTACCAAAATGTGCTATTTAAATATTCATAAAACATTTTTGCCAGTGATACGATCATTTGTTGAAGCAAATGTTATAGCGTGACCGAAATTTCAGAGTGTGACCAAAATTTCATAAATAAAGAGTAGACTAAACACTTCCATCACTCAGGGGTTCAAAATATAACTCTAGATTTATTTGTCATGGATTTTGAAGTCTTACTCCTAGAGTAAATTCATGGAAACTATTCTTATAACAATGCTCATAAATATTGTATCTCCAATAACTCTTAATCAATAAATATAGAGTAAACAAAAACCCTATTTCTCATCAATGATGGCTACAACTCATGCTCATCTGTTTGGAACTAAAACACCTTACACTCACTTGTAATTTTACACTAATCATGGAATTCAAAATAGCACCTCCTTTAGCCTCAGGTTGGGTAAAAATCCCTTATTTAGTGGTGGATTTGGCAAATTGTGGACGAAGCAACTGCAACAATACATAATGCATGTCTATTGATGGTGGTTTGCAAGAAGGGTGTGGGAACCAATCTGGGGACTATGTATTCCATCATTGCAAAATAGGTTGTCAAGTTCCCTGTCGAGCATAAGAATGGCGGAAGGACCAAAACCTTAGATGCTACAGGGACAGATGGAACCCTCATTCAAGTCAATAAAGGAGGCGAAAGTGGAGGCATTGGTGGCTTTAAGGGCATCACATGCCCTTGGCCCTTGGCTTCTCACATTTCTTTCAGATCCTTGTAAAGATCCCCTCTAGGTGTTTGCTGCCCCTAAGGGTTTGTTCCATAAATTTGGTATGGGGCCTTAGGCTTTCGCTAAAGCTCCGGGTGGGTGTTCCCTCTATCATGCAACATCTACTCTTTGAAGGTAAGAAACTAGAAGACTCTTTCTCTCTTTTAGTATAAAATATTCAAAAATATATCATTGTTTTTATGGCCCTTCATTTACGAGGGGGGTTGTGGGAAAGCCTTCCTCCTCTTGGTCCTTTTATTATAGAGATTTTGTTCATGCTCAACCCTCCCTAAAGGAAACTCAGTCCCAAGTGACTCTTGGGTTGTTTTTGGTAGAAAAAATTGTGGAAGCTCCCTCCATAGAAATCTCTCACCCTACTCTTGAGGACCTCCCTCAGCTCTTTGAAGGGTCAACTTTAATCTTCCATCTCAATGGTTTATTGCCATGCACGACCAATCTTTACCAATGGATCCATTCTTCATGGACCAAGGATTGTAAGGTTATTTTCTGCGCCAAAGGTTTATTAACTGTGGTGTTTTTTGAATCAAAAGACTACTACAAAGCTTTAACTAAAGAGCCTTAGTTCTGGGGAAATGTTGGACTATTCCTAACCTATTTTTTCCCATATTTTTACCCTTCTACAATAGTCATTACCAAGTTGCCAATTTGAGTTTATATTAATAATATGCCTACCCACCTATGACACTAATAAATCTTTTAGCTCTCTAGGCCACTTCTTTGAAATTGATCCTTCTCGAGGACAACTTGGCATTTCACCTATGGAAAAATCTATGTTGAAGTAAATATGAGTAAAGGGCTATCAGACCAAATTAATCTAAAGATAGGAGATTTCCACTTAACCTGGACTCTAGAATATGAGAATATTGTGTCTCACCTCCACTTGTTGCATTAAACATGACATTTATAGAATTCTTTCCCTCTGTTCAAACCTCAACAGAAGTGGAACACTCGAAATTCCAAAAATAAAAGTTGGAATCCCTATCCTCTGCCTACTGTAGAGGATTAGGCTTCCTTTGTTTCAGAAAATGAGGATAAAGGATTTGATAATGAAATGCATTGGGTGGACAAGGTTCAGACATCATATACTCAAAATTCTCATGAGGACCCTACTATGCACCAAGACCCTTCAGCAAGCACAGAGATAGTGAGTAACAAGGCTTCTTCAGGCACATTGAAGTGAGCTCACGAGTTAGAATCTTCAAACTCTCACAAGGAATATACTTTAACACCCAAAAATAATCATTAGATCGCTTTGATAAACCCGCTTTTGGAAGGTCAAAGCAAGGTTTCGAAAAAAAGGAAAGAAAGTCATTATGAGGACCTTCCCTAATTTTGGTGATTCTCTCTTGTAAGTGTTTCTTCTCTTCCTCTATGTATCCTTTTCTATTCTTGGTCTCATGCATCTCAATGATGTTCCTGTCAGTGTATGGATCACTTAGCCAAAAGAAAAGTCACAATTGTATATGATGTATTTCATTTCTAATTAATTAATGCAATCTTTTAAACTTGCAAAACAAAACAAAAAAATAGTCCTCATAAATATATTGATCAACTAAAAACCATATGACTACCTATATAATTTTCAAAATATTTAAAACTATTGTTGTTATCCACCTACTTGGAGTTATTTATCGTAGCCTTGTCCTTGTCATCCAAATTTCTCATTTCGCTTGGCAAATAATTGGTCTCATCATATCCATAATTTGTTCTTCGCAGGGTGCACTAACCTATTCTTTTTCTTTTTCAATAATGTGTAATTTATTATATCAATCTCGAGGAGAAACCAAAGCACAGTGTGCAGTCTCAATATTACATGATCTTAAGATATTTATTTAATTAGAGTAGTTATATAAATTAAATTGTTGGTAAGAGATCAATTCATGATATTTATGAAAACAATTGTCTCATAACACATCTTACATTAAAATAAAATAAAAAATAGAAAACATAAATATTAGCTAAATTATAATTTTATTTTACATTATTATTATTATTATTATGTAACATGATTTTTAAACATGAGGATTCACGCACTTTATTGTAGGGATTCTTAACATATAAATAGGCTTTGATACAATACAGTGACATACCAATATCACATTATATATATATATAATTTAATTATTTAACATCTTTTAAATTAAATTGAAAAACAAAAAGTGCATAACTACGTTAAAGATAAATCTCAACCCTCTATCTCATGAGTACCACTAAAAATATTTTGTGGATATTTTGTAGAGGTTAAATTCTTACCATCCACCTATTAGTTATTGATAATTAAACTAAAATTCTAGAAGATCTATTCCAAAATAGGCATGCCTATCGATGTAATTATGCCCATCAAATAAGAAAACAATGAATGGAAGGAGAGACAAAGATTTATCAATTCTCACATCTATCTAATGATATAGTTGGTACATTATTCTCACACATAGGGTGTTGAGAAATCTAGGGCATTAGAATTAGTTGATTTCTCTTCTTGGTGACTGCTTGTGAATGCTTTTTACTTGATTAGATTAGGATCTTCCTTACGTTAGATTTTGAGTGTTCTTATTCGTCAAACAATAACCAATGAAAGAACATGAATAGACAAGAGACACAACATGTAGGTTATGAGCCAGGGCCAAAACCTCTCACTCTTCAAGAGGAAAAAATGCACAAATTCTTCTTATAGAGATTCCAATTGAAGAATACCAAGACCAAGACCCTTGACCTATAGCTACTCCCTGATCAAGACAAGAGTCCTTCTCCTCCTTCTTGATTTCTTTTTAAATTTCAGGTTCCTTAAACTTTAGACAGTAAACCATATTTGCTTCCTTCTAATATACCAAAAGCCCTTCCTTCTTTATAACAACAATGAGATCTATTGTGACCTTTCTTCTGTGAGAGATCGAATTCTTCCAACAGTGATAGTACAAAATCATTGTAGCATAACACAAAACTGTGACTGCTTCAAGAGCTTCGGAGTGTGGTCTATACAAAGACCAATATACTTCTTTGCTGCCACTGTTATCTACTTTAGAGATGGATCCAAATTCCCTTCCACAGAACTGTAATCTTGTCCTTCACTGAGAATATAGATGTTATGAATCCTTGCCGTCTCTATTCACCGAAATTTCAGAGATATATATCAGAACTTTCCTCCACTGCTACCCATCCAAAAATCACAGAGATCTATGAGGTTTTGTCCCTAGATCTCCTCGCTATCCTTACCTTATCTGAATTATGCACTGTGAATAGATATCTAAAATACTTCACTGTAACTGCCCTCTGAAAACTACAGAAGGATCTGAAATTTTGAACTGTGTTTTATGCGAAGTGTTTCCACCCTATTTATAGTGATTGGTTCGTATATATTAAGCCAACATGAGCACCGAATGGATGTGTCTTCTTGAGTGAGTTGACATACGCCATTATATCATCTTGCAGGCCAAAATAGGAAGAGAAGGATTGTTCTTATTTTTTGGAGGGCTTTCTAAACACTTGATTGAATCATACATTTTACATATGCTCAAGAAGAGCTCTTCATACATTACATTAAATCTTTGACCTTAATGACAAATCCTAAGGCTCTTAATGGGAGCCACCTAAAATAAAATCACTTGCTCATGAAACCCATGAAGAAAGGCTTACAAAAATAATTTTATTTCCTTTATTACATCAATTACAAAAGTCACAATTACATGTCATTATGAAGACCAAACCTATTTACACTTTTCAACACTCCCTCTTAACTAGGGAGGTATTCATAATGGTACTTGGTCATTCTCAATCTGAATAATTTCTCATAAGAATAAAGCAAATTTGTAACTCATTTGTATAGCATCATATCAACTAGAATTGTTATATAGCAAGGCCTTGACTAACAACTCTATCTCTCCACAATATCAGAGCACAATGCTGGTGAGACCAATGATTTATAGACATACTCATCATTGTCTCTCTAGGAACATACCCCACCCAGGTTCACTCAGGATATGCTCCATAACGACTACTCTTTTCTGGGAATCCCAAGTTCCACAAAGAATAGCAGTGCTCCACGACTACCCTTACCGTTGGATGCCCTATGTCATCTTCAAAAAACATCAGATGCCAAATGATTACACAATCCTCCATTCTACCTTCCCGGGTGAAGAACAAAATGACATGTCTATCTCTTCTTTTCAAACCAGGAGGACACATTCCATTAAAGGAATGTACTCATTCGTATCACAAAGGAATGTACCTAAGTTCCAAGCTTAGGAATTTTCCAAGTTTCTTCCAAGTAAGAAACTTATTTTCCTGCTCCCTCTTAACCTCTGAAACCAAATTTGCTCTTAGAGGGCCACGTGTCCGAATTTGATACGAGTCGACCTAAATCGTGTCCGAATTTTGTGACACCTCTTGTCCGATTGGGACACAATTGAATCTAGATCATGTCCCGAAATCCCGACACGAATCCATCAAACTGCGACCCACACGGCCATAAAAGGGAGGAAATGCCTCTTATTTGCATCATTTGTTGTCATTTATTTTGCAATAGGTGAGCTGTCAGTTTGCTATGAGGAGTTTGTAGCAAGGAGCCAAGGGTTTGGAGCATTTTCAAGAAGATTCTAGCAACAAGTAAGTGCATTTCCTCTCTATTTTTTTGCATTTGTATTACAACAATTTGTATATGCATTTCTTTTACAAATTTGTGCTTGTCTTGTTTTTGTTTTTACAATATTTATGGCTTAATCAATGACAGCAGGTAGGGGGCAAAGGAAGGGAAATAATGTCCCCATTGGAGATGCCCCTCCTCCCCCAACTTCATCAGAGTCTGCTGCAAGTAATGTCAAGGGAAAACTTCCTCCTAAAGGTAAAATTGAGAAATATCCCTTGTGGAAATATGTCACAAGAGAGGATGGGCCAAGAAGCAAGGTGAAGGGAGGAGGCCATGTGAATTGGAGATGCAAATTTTGCCATAGTACTTTCACAAGCACATATTTTCATGTGAAAGCCATTTTTTGGCTTTACCAAGTTGTGGAGTTGGAGCTTGTACACAAATTTCTTTACAAAAGAGGAAAGAAATGGAAAAAGAGTTCATTGTTCGTATGGAAAATGTGGTTGCAAAATAAAAAATAACCAAGAATGATGATGCCCTTCCATTTTTTAGGAAATGTAGCAACAAATTTCCATTTGAGAGTTCTAGTACGGGACAAGCAGCAAAAAGAAAGGCAATTTCACTTAGTCTAATGGACAAGATTTTTCAGAAAGAGAAACGGGAAGAGCTTGATCTCACCATTGACTTTTTTTCTATCAAAACTTCATATCCTTTAATGTTGCACGCTCACCTCTATTTATTGAGATGTTCCGAGCTCTAACTCATGGGGCTCCATCATGGTACGTGCCGCCTGGTTGAGAGAACCTTAAAACCACATTGTTGACGAAAGCAAAAAAGAGGTGCAAAAAATTCTTGAGCCTATTAAAGCATGAAGGCCAACATCTGGGATTAGCACTATTTTTAATCGATGAATAGATCTAGCACTCCACGCACTCATCAACTTCATAGTGCTTTCCTTAAATGGTCCAATTTTCTTGAAAGCAGTGGATACACTTGGAGAATACAAGGATGCACAATATATGGGTGAGTTGTTTATAGAAGTTATTGAAGATTTAGGTGTTGATTCTTGTGTGCATATCATTATAGATAATGCACATGTTTTCAAGGTTGTTGGCATGATTGTGGAATCTAAATATCCACAAGTGTTTTGGGACACCTTGCATTGTCCATTCATTGAACTTAGCACTGAAATCCATTGCTTATGATGTGGTTTGGATTGGTAACATTATTGAGGATGCACGAGATATCCGTAACTTTGTACAAAATCATACAAATGCCCTCACTATCTAAAAGGAGTACAACAATCTTTCATTGTTGAAGATTCCAGATACACGGTTTGCCTCTTCATTCATCATGTTGAAGAGGTTGAGGGAGGTCAAGACCGATCTTGGGGCCATGGTTATTTCAAAGTTTCAGTCTTTTTGGAGAAATACAAATCAAGTAGCCTCTAAAAGAGTGATGGACACAGTGCTAAATGATGCTTGGTGGGAGAGGGTAGATCTAATTATTTAGATCATGGACCCTATCAATTCTTTGCTTCGATTTGCAGATACAAACAAACCCATCCTAGGAGAGGTTTATGTGGGATGGGATTCCATGATTGAGTCTGTGAGCAGCATTATTCTACAAAGTGGGTGCCCTAAGAACGAGACATAACCAAAGGCCTTCTGTGGTACTATACAGGATATTGTTGTTAGTAGATGGGACAAGAATTGCACACCTTTACATTGTTTGGCTCACCCATTGAACCCAAAATACTATAGCCATGAATGGCTGAATGGTGGACCTTCCCGCAAATTGCCTCCTCACATGGATGGTGAAATCTCATAGGGGAGGAAAGATGCATTCAAGTAGGTTTTCCAGGACATAGCATTGCTTGATGAGGTGGAGGATGCCTTTGCAGAGTTTTCCACCGATACTAGTTGTTTTGTAGGATATGATGTGATTAGAGACAGGGGGGCTAAGGATCCCTATTCTTGGTGGGAAAATCATGTGGCAACAAGCCCTCCTCTACAGTAGTTATCCATGAGGCTCCTCCCTCAGGTGACTTCATCCTCTTTTTGCGAGAGGAATTGGAGCACATATGTGAATTTGTATAGCGTTAAGAAGAGTAGGCTTGAGCAATCCAGGGCAGAGACAATGGTTTATGTGCACACAAACCTTCGTCTTATTTACGGGTAGAGGGAAGAGTGGTTGAAGGGAAAGACAAAGATGTGGGATGTCTTTCCTAATGATATGGGCATAGAAAATGGTGTTGAGTTGGCATTGGCCAACATGGACCTCAATGATCCAGTGCTAGAGCCTATTAGATTTGATGATGGTGATATTGTAGATGTCTCATCCTCCACACTAGCAGATGCAAAGACGACTTTGGATACAGAGAAGGAGGAGTATGAAAAGGAGAGCAGTGGTGACCATGATGATGAGGACAGTGATGTTGATTTTGATGATGACTATGAGGATTGGTGACTCATGAGTCATAAGCTACCTACTGCCTTGAGGCTTGTATACTTGTAGTTCTTTTGTATTTTTTATTTCTATTTGCCATTGGCATTGCACTACCTACGTAACAAATTTTGATTTTGATGACTAAATGAGAAAAATACAGCTGCCAGTGTCTTTATCTTACTATCTTGTCTTTCTCCTACTGGATCATTGATGAATTGAATATGTATTATGATTTATCATTTATGAGTTTAGAATTTATGATTCATTGATTTATCATTTATGTGACATGTATTTGAATTTTATATGTACTATGCATGCTATAATGTTACTAACTTACTTTGTAAACAATAAAATTTACATCTAGATGAAGATCTATGTTTGAAATCAATGAATTTGTATCATGAAAGAGAATTTGTGTAAGAAATATCAAATTTTTAATATATGTGTGTGTGTGTGTGTGTGTGTGTGTAATAAAATAATATATAACGTATTCGAGCGTGTCCTGTTCCGAGGGGTCAATGTGTCCAAATTCGACACTCGAATCCCCGTATCCAATGAATCCCAAATCCACGTGTTAGGTTACTTAGCTCTTAACCAGGGACCTCTAGTAGCTCCCCATGTGGAGATCTTGAAAGAACCAGCTATTTGAAGAGATCCTTCCTTTGATGGCATGGATTTCTTCTTCATCAAGGAGTCTTCATCTTTGGGAACTTCTAAATAGGGCACAGATCATCCATCACTTTTATCCATGAGTTAGCCATGTTCTTAACTCATCAAAAAGTGATTATCATATTTTTCATCTGGCTTTGCTACATGCCATTCTGCTTTCATGCCATATTTTTCAGAAGGATATTACATCCTTCTATATGGTCTGCTTGGAAATCATTCACAGATATTCCCTTTGATAGTCCTACAGAAGCCCAACTAGATTTTAGTTCAAAAATAATCAATGAACACTTCAAATCAAAATTACCTTTGTGATGATCTTTCACCATGAAATATTCTTGTAAATATCAACATCTTGCATGCACATTGACACATCTCCCACAAGTATTCAGTGCCAAGGGTCTATCTTTTTCTGACTTCCATCAGAGTCTTAACATCTTTTCGGGAGATATTCTAGTCACATCTTCTCAGACTTCAGATGTTGAATGCCTTCTACCATTGTTGCATATTATCACGATCTCTTCTTGTCTCTTCACACACTTCATTCTTAGGAGCTTCCAATCAGATTTCCTCAATCGTAGTCAACCACCTCACACTTCATATGATGACATATTATGTTGATTTCATCTAGTGTGACTCATGCCTTCCAACATTCTTTCATAGGAGGATATTCCTTTCCTTTGATCATGCTCCCAAATAGAAGTAGTGATCCTTGTTACTTGCAACCATATGAAATGACTTTATAATATTAAATAAAAGCATACATACCTTATTTACCTGTAGGTCATATATGTTTCTTTTAGTGGCTTCCTTGATTGAAAAGATCTTCAACCCCTTTTTCTACTTCATCTCTCATTTCATCATACCATCATCCCATGAACTCCACAAATTGGAGTCTCTGATGAAACACTTTCTTTCTCTCTAGATAGATGAATCATCCAATGAGGATTCCATCTCGCATATCCTTATTTAGCAGATGTTTCCCTTTTAAATAGATGTATGATGAGACTTGTCCTGAATGACTTCTTCCTTTGATTTTTCAATGAGTTCACCAAGAGCTATATCCTTCAAAGTTGACTATCAGACATCCTTCATATTTCCTTTGGTGATGTCACGAGCTATTGTTTCTAATGCTTCCAAGATGCCACAATGCATCTTATTATTTATTATAGCCATATCCTATAAGTTTTAGGATCTATGACAAGAAATTTTGTGAGGAAGACTATCTCAGTCGAGATCTCTTACTTCCTCTTTTATTGGACTTCCTCTCTTCATCTTCCTCCACTTCTTTGGTGATCTGGGCTTCTTTTCTTTCTTTTGATATTTTCCCTTTAGGACAATCCATCCTATAAAGCCCATAGTATTTACTTCCATAGCATTGAATATCAGCTATGCTCTTCTTTCTTTTTCGAGGACTAGAATTTTCCAAACTTCCCTTCCTTCCAACATCCTTTTTTAACTTTCAACACTTTTTCCCTCAACTTTTCTTCTTCTATATTGCATAGAAACCACAAGTTGTCGAATGAGGTAACTTTCTTATCCCCATGGATATTTTTTACCTTGATCATCGGTTAGTGCATTTAAGATAAATGGTGTTATCTTCTTATCATCTCTCCTAAATATTGTAGATGAGAACTTATGAAGATATCCCTTCATCCTTGGATACCTTTAATTTTTGTGTAGATCAGATCTAAGTCTTGTGACCTTCTTTACCACATGTTCAGAGAATATTCTTAGTAGTTTATCATATACATCTCTTTGATGTCTTCAATATTGCTATATGAGGGGACCTTTCATAAGAGTCCATTTCCATGAATGAAAAGGGGACCTTTTCATTGATATGTTCAATGACTTCACTTTCTTCGAGGAATATATCTATTCTCCTTTTCCATGCAAAGAATTTCGATGACCTATCCAACTTATAGATCTCCTTGCAAACATGATGTCATTTTAGCAAATTGATTAAAGAATGAAAGTTACTTACTCAACAAGTGAAGATGAAACCTTCTTACTTCAATGATGGTTGAAGAAGATGTATTTGTTGCTTCCTTGGATGATCTTCTTCAAGGGCAAGGAGAGGATCCTTGCTTTCTTTATAACCTTGAAAATTATGACAATGCCTTCTCACCTTCAATATAATTTGACTTCTCTTTTAGTGTAGATCATAAATGATTCTAGGGTTTCAAATTTCTCCAAGATGATGTGATATTCATCTTTAAAGTCCTTCGAGCTATCTTGCCTTGTAGATAACTTGATGATGACTAGTGGATCTAAAAGAACTTTTGTTTTTGTAGACTGCTTATTCAATCTGGGGCTTTATTCTTCAAAGTAGATCTTGATCTTTTGCTTTGATAGCCTTCGACTTGCTTAGATGCCTTTCTTGAAACTCGATCCTTGAGTGTCTCTTTGATTAGATACCCTTCCTTGACTTCAACACCTTAGCTTTGATACCATGTTGAGAAATCTAGGGCATTAGAATTAGTTGATTTCTCTTCTTGGTCACTGCTTGTGAATGATTTTTACTTGATTAGATTAGGATCTTCCTTACTTTCGATTCCAATGCAAGAACATGAATAGACAAGAGACACAACATGTAGGATATGAGCCAGGGCAAAAACCTTTCACTCTTTGAGAGGAAAACCGACACATTCTTCTTATAGAGATTCCAGTTGATGAATACCAAGACCAAGACCAAGTCCCTTGACCTATAGCCACTCCCTAATCAAGACACAAGTCCTCCTCCTCCTTCTTGATTTCTTTTTTTGGATTCCTTAAACTTCAGACGCTAAACCATATTCATTTCCTTCTAATATACCAATGAACCCTTCCCTCTTTGTAACATCAATGAGATCTATTGTGACCTTTCTTCTATGAGAGATCGAATTCTTCCAACAATGATAGTACCAAATCACTGTAGCATAACACGAACTGTGGCTACTTCAAGAGCTTTAGACCGTGGTCTATATAGAGGGCAATATACTTCTTTGCTGCCAATGTGATCTACTTTAGAGATGGATCTGAATTCCCTTCCACAAAATTGTAGTCTTGTCTTTCACCGAGAATATAGATGGTCTAAATCCTTATTGTCTCTATTCACCGAAATTTCAGAGATATATATTAGAAATTTCCTCTACTTCTACCCATCTAAAAATCATAGAGATATATGAGGTTATGTGCCTAGATCTCCTCATTGTCCTTATCTTTTCTGAATTTTGCATTGTGAATAGATATCTGAAATACTTCACTATAGTTTCCCTCCGGAAACTACACAAGGATCCGAACTTTTGAACTGTGTTTTATGCGAAGTGATTCCACCTTTGGAATTGTGTTTTATGCAAAGTGTTTCCACCCTATTTATAGTGATTGTTCCATACATATTAAGCCGACATGAGCACCGAATGGATGTGTGCTCTTGAGTGAGCTGACATGAGCCATTATATCATCTTGTAGGCTGACATAGGAAGACGAGGATTGTGCTTATCTTTTGGAGGGCTTTCTAAACACTTGATTGACTCATATACATTTTACATATGCTCAAGAAGATCTCTTCATACATGAGATTAATTCTTTGACCTTAATGACAAATCCTAATGATCTCAATGGGAGCCACCTAAAATAAAGGCACTTGCTCATGTAACCCATGAAGCAAGGCTTACAAAAATAATTTTATTTCCTTTATTACATCAATTACATGTCATTATGAAGACTGAACCTAGTTACACTTTTCAATATAGGGTTCCGAAATTGAACCTACTCTCTAATACATAAAAAATATCCTTTCACATTGGTTTAGATGGAGATAAAATTTTATTGATTCTCAAATTTGTCTGATGATGTAGGTGGTGATCACATTATTCTCACATATTAGGCTTCCCAATTTGGACCTAGGCTCTAACACATAAAAATATCCTTTCACATTGGTTTGGTTATGTAATGAGTTGAGAACCCACTTCTCCATTCTATTCCATTACCCAACTTAAACCTGGACTTAGACACACAAACCTACCTTTTCATGTTGGTTTCGTTATATAATAATCTGACAACCCAATTCCTCATTTTGCTCTATATGTAGCTACCCACAACTTATGTCATTCACCATCTATATAGGAGATGGCACCACCATTTTTCATTGTACTCTTTTGCGGTGCACTTACTTTATCTATCCCACATTAGCACAATTATTAATGAAAACATGATTTTATATCTATGAGTTTAGTTTTTACTTCTTTGGTTATTTTATACCCTATATTTTCATAGATTTGTAGAAACATAACTGGCTTAGAATTTGTTGTTTGCAATAATTTGTAGGAAATTTTCATGGCTTCCATGCCGAGTGGTTTAGGTACCACAAGTTTTTCTTACTGTTGGTATGTGAAGCTTTCCCTATATGGGCCATCGTTTGCTATTTCATTCCATGGAAAATTATCAGTGGCCACCCCCACATGTTCTTTGGAGAAGACCTTACATTGTCATTGCATCGTAAAAAGGGAGTCTTTCTAGGTATACGGGGGTATAAAATGGGCCATCTTGTAATAATAAGGGAGATCAAGTAAAAATAGGTGTTTTTGTTTCCTTTCTTTATTTCTTCTTTCTTTTTCTTAAATTGGAAAGATGTATTTATAGAGAGGTCTAGCAAAAAAATAAAATCGAGAGGTATTTATCAATATCTAGTCAAATTAGAAGTATTCCTTCATAATCCAAAAACACACGTGCTATGTCATAGGCTCATTGTGTGGAGATCATATGTGTATAACCCCCTTCTCAACTTTATCACATCCTTTCAGTTGGATGAAGGCCAAGTGTTTTCATGCTGTAAATTCTTGCTTAATCCCTTCATAGTTTCAATTAACTTCATGTCAAAAAGAGGCAACCTACGAACAAAGGCCCAATAATTAGTTTGACCCTTATTGTCAACACTTTCTATTTTAATAAATACTTTTGAATGGTTTTAGTACTTGCGTTGAAAATGTTATGTGTGTTTGTGTGAGCAATCAACATTCTCTTGTGATCTAGCTTACAATCAATTTTGACAGTATACAACATGTCACATTATGGTCTTTCAAATGATTATTCTTTCCAACTGTATTAATTGCAACCCAAAAAATTCTAACAAAATGATTAATGGTTCTAAACTTGTAACCTTCCTAATGTCTAAAACTTTCCTAACCACAACTAAATTTTGTGATTCTAAAAAGCCAATAATAACTACCATTTAGATGCAACATTATTCAATTCAACATGCTTTTTAATGATCTTGTTGCAACAACACTCAATATCTCAAGTAGGTACCTTACCTTCAAGGATCACCAAAGCACTTTCATCCATAAGAACACATCTTCAAGTTCTTTGTTGAACTAGATAGATGAGGTAAAAAAAGTGGGCCTGAAGTATATAGCCCATCACCATGAGATTGTGAAAATTAATAGCAAGAGTATATCACTTCATTCACCTGATGCTAAATATTGGGTATGTGTTTAACGCATCGATGGTTAGTACAATGAACATCTACTTGTTCAAAAACAATATGCATTATAGTCACTTCTTCATAAGACAATCGTACATAATATAAATGTTAATTTCTCCCTCTGTATACACAACATCTACCAAAATTTTGTGTCCTTTTCAACTTAATAAGTATTTCTTGATGGAACCTTGGTTGGAGGTTAACTTGATGTCAAAATTGGAATGTCCTTATTTGGACACATATGCTTCACTTGTGCTAACAAAGTGTATATAACCATGACATTTATTGTGCAAACAATCCATGAAATGATTGATGGATGCCTATGTTTTCCAATGCTCACCTTTTCCCTCTCTTAGTTCATTGACTTTTTCAGAGAGTGATTCTTTCTTATCAAACTTTGTTGATCAATAGCCACTATTTCCAACTTTACAACAACAATGACAATAAGATCTTGGTAAAATTTATCTTTCCAATAACACAAAACCACAAAAGATATTGAAACAATAATATTTGTTGAGGATGTCCTATGATTTTGCAAAGTTGACCTTGGTTTTCGATGATAATGAGGTTGTTCTTTGTACCTTTTTTTTTTATTTCAACAAAAAATGCATAATTTAAAATGTGTCATTGTTACAATGACTCACAAATTGACCTTAAAACATTTTAAGACCTTTTGTATGGAATATGTGGTCA
This sequence comes from Pinus taeda, assembly GCA_000404065.3. Lineage (NCBI taxonomy): Eukaryota > Viridiplantae > Streptophyta > Pinopsida > Pinales > Pinaceae > Pinus > Pinus taeda. The sequence continues at coordinate 35,562 of APFE031524224.1, forward strand.
AATAAAGGGATATGGGACTTTTCAGTATCTTTGCCAAAGTCATGCTTCAAGGTATAAAATCAATGGCTTTTAATGCCTATAAAATATTTATTTATCCCACAACAAAAATCCTTCTAAATTCCATTGTTGAGGTTCTTTATCATCCAAGTGGGTTACAAGCAACAATTGGAAAGA